>JANRGW010052185.1:0-64241 GCA_024733675.1 Psilopsiagon aymara | reverse complement strand
TCTGGGCACCCTGTGCCAGCGCCTCAGCACCCTCACAGGGAAGAGCTTCTGCCCAAGAGCTCATCTCAGTCTCCCTCCTGGCAGGTTAAAGCCATTCCCCTTGGCACGTCCCTACAGGCCTTTGTAAATGTCCCTCTCCAGATTTCTTGTTGCCCCCTTTAGTTATTGTAAGACTGTTATAAAGTCTCCCTGAAGCCTTCTCCACTGAAACCAACTCCCTGCAAAGCTGCAAACAACCCAAAGCAGTATGAACCTACTGAAAAATACCACAAAGCTGGAGAGGATCAGGGACAGTGGAAATCTGGAGCTGACTGATTCCAGCGTTTTCTTTAGCACCAGCGATGCTCTGGAGCACGGAGAGGGACTCTCACCTGTGTGCACTGGCACATGCGCTCTGGTGAGAGCTGAAGACAATGCTGAACTGCTCACTCTGCAGAGCAGATTTCCTGCTCTAAGCCAAGGCTTGGGTAAACACTCTGCCATTCCCCACCAACACAGAGGCACAACACTGGGGCCTTATTTTATTTAATTATTTAATTATTCTCTTTTTGCTGCAGACCACCAAGCAATTCTGAGCTCAGCTTCAAATCCCCTGGGCAACCAGTGTTACCTTGTTTGTAGATCTAATTAAATTATATGGCCTGAACGCAATTTGTTCTGGGTTCTCTCAGCTTCCCCTTGCAATAAACTGTTGAATGCACACCTCTGTGCATGGGAAATGTGGCCCTTTAAGAGCTGAAGTTATTTAACAGCTCAGACTATTAGTTCACAGGCAGAAAAGTATTTTCTTTCCAGGTTTTGATTTTATTGGGCTGTCCTGCGGATACCTGAGCTCAGCCTTGCTACTGACTCGCATACACACTCACACACTCAGATTTAAGCATCAGTTATCTCTAGGCTCATTGCACAGATGTTACATGTTGCCTGGATAGAAGTGAGAGGCTGATGCAAGGCGAAAGTGAACAGAAAATCCTGACCTGACACAACTGTGAGTGTGCATTCACATACAGAATACTGCTGGTGTGAGCACGATGGCTGTGTAGGGTCAAGATACACGGCACATCTATTCAAACCCACCGAGCACCTATTGCTCTCTGTCACAAAGGAGAAACTCAGGTTTCTGCTCTGCGTATGTGGCTGCTGCTCAGGCCAGATCTATTCCAACAACACGGGTCCAGCTGAGACGGCAAGGAGATTTCTGACATCAGCCTGACCCTGAGTCATTTGACCTCCTTGTACCTCAGTCCATCTGGCTGGAAATTAGGTAGAAATACACGAGCAGATGCTGTGTGTGAGCCAGGCATCCCTAAGTCAGCTATTTAGCAAGAAGCAAATGCTACCTCGTGCTGCTGGTGCTGGCAGAAGGCACACTGAGAAGGTGCATTGAGAAGGGCTCATGTATGCACTTGAAGGGCTGCACAAGCACCCTGTCCACCCTGACTCAAGCACCAAATGGGCTCAACGCCTTGTGGGAGGCAAAGCAGCATCACATCCCAGCACCAACCCTGAGTCATAGGAGCTTGCTGCTGCTTCAGGATCAAACCTTAAGAAAGCAAGTAGCAAAGGGCCTCATTTATATGACAGCACCCTACAGAACAGCGACATCCAAAGCACTGTGGATATCACACATTAGCTAATTTAAAGTGGATGCTGGAGGCAGTGTCTTTGCCATTCCTCTCTGCAATCCTCAACAACATATTCTGAGCCAAGAGCATTCCCTAATTGCTGCTTTTCTAAGCGGACAATCATTAAACTACACTTTAATAGCAAGAAATCAACCAAGCGATCACACACAGCTCACAGACAACAAGGAATATTGCTACATGCGAGTGCTCAAGGAACGTGTTCAATTTGCCTTTGCTGCCATCTGAGAGGCTTTCTGCAGCTCCATCGCCGACTGATGGCTTCTGTGCCTCTTCCAAGGAACATACGTTACTGAGCAAATACTGCCTGGAAGTTTCAGCGTTGAACCTACACAAATATGCACACAAATGTGTGTCCCATTATAGATGCTTACATGCGTATTTGCCATCAGAAAGAGCTGAGCATCATATGCACGCACACACACACAGAGCAAACTTGAAAACCTTCTTGCAGGCATCTTGTGAATACCAAAAAACGTGGAAAGAAACAGGCAGCTCTACTGCAATCCCCCATGGACCATCTGTTAGCGGAAATGTCAATCTGCCATGTTTACATAGGTTTTGATGACTCTGGGAACAGCCTGTTCAGCTCTGGCTGAAATTGGCTGCAACGAAGAACAAACTTGTTTTGTACCAGTTTGCAACTTTCAACAAACAGAAAAAAACCATCAGCCACACAACATGGCCTGGATCCCACATGTTGTTCAAGCACACGGTGTGGGAGAGGGGCGGAAAAGACCCCTTCTTGGGGCTCAGCCTCTAAGGTTGAGCAGCAATTAACTCCAGGTCTGTTTTCATCGCAGACCTGCAGAAGGTCTTGTAAGCCCAAAAGCTTCTCTGCCTTTTAAAGCAGTACCTTTCGGTGTAATAAGTGATCCTATCTATTCCTACTCAAGGGGAGGCTAGGGAATGGCTGAAGGAAGGAAAAGTTCTCTTGGATCTTACAATAGAGTAACAAAGGCAACGACTGTCAGTCTAATTCCAATAATGATGGAAAAATCCCTTTGTCAGTTCATTGCAAACACAAGAATGAAAACTAATAAAAACATCTTCCAATAGAAGGTGTTTCCATTACAGCTAAATCCTTATCAAAGCAAACAAGCCTTTTCATTTTAGCCTTTCTACAGTACTTCCAACTGGTAAAACTGTGACTCAATAACGTTACCTCTCCAGTGACAAGTAATGATTTCATGCAAATATATGAGCTGAGAATGAACACGTAGGAAATGCTGATCTCAAAACCTTCCCTGGTTTATGAGGATTATTTAAACTAGCTTGAAACCCTGTGCAAAACAAGGCTGGAGGACATTTCAGATGTGCCCAGCTTTTACTGTCAGAGCACAGAGAAAGGATTTATTGCTGAATGGCAGAAAGCATTGGTGTTTGTTTTCCCTGCTGAAAAACTTGAACACGAAATGACAAACAACCTGGGTAGATCCAAGTTCCCTGATGTGTTACAGCTTTTGCTCTCCGAGTCACGGGGATGCTGCATGGGGGAGTCCCACAGGGAAGGAGCAGGGCAGCAAGCAAGGAAGGTTCCAGCTCGCAAGAAGCACAACAGCAAACATTTCCAAGCCAAAACACTTGGGTTTGGCTTCATTCAATGAAAAGCTGAAATCTTCCATGGAAAGCAGATGCTTTTTAACATTCTCCCCCACCCCTAAACTGCTTGGCCCAAAAGCAGCAGTGACAGGGCTGTCTGGAGCACAGCCATTCTATCATCCTCAGCCCATCTGTCATGGGGAACAGAGCTGCAGCCCCACAGCCTGTGCGTTACAGTGTCATTTATAACACGGGTACCAGCAGCATCAGTCTGGGGGTCACTTGAAAGGCAAAGAGTAAAAGAGGGAAATCACTCATCAGTGTATTTACAAATCCTTGTGTGTGAGCACTGGGAAGCACACAGAAAGCAAGAAAAAGGGACTGCTAAATGGCCGATCACGCTCCTGCTCAGACATCCCGTGCCCACAGCTTGGCTGCAGTAGCACCCTGCTGTCCTGCAAGTAGGGGCAGGATGGCTCTGGTGGGCTGTCCAGCAGCATGAAGACTGTCCCACCCTCCCCTTCTACTGTCCTGCACGCCCAGCATTACCTGTAATGAATGGCTCAAGAGGAATCACCACCCTATGTTTGAAGGAACTGGAATCTTGACTTGAAAACAACCAAGGGGACTTCTCAAAATCCTTGCCTGCAATTCTCTGCAGGAGTCAGTTCAAATCTCAGTGCTGTTAAAGAATTTCTGCCCATGGTCTCACTGTTCTTCAATCCCCACACCTGCAAAGTGACATTCACTCGCTTCTGACTGCTCATGGCACAGGGACAGGCCCTTCTTTGGGCTTGTACATCTCCCAACAGCACAGAGCCTCCAATCTCCACTGGAACCTGGGCTGCCACAAGAATAAAACCACTCAGAACAGTTCATGAAATGCTAAGTAATGGGCCAGCATGTGAAGAGCCTGCAAGTGTAGGAGCAGCTGCCAGTGCCACTGCCCATGGCAAGTGTCACCCAACCAACACAAAACAAGTTTCAGGAATGCAACTTGAGGACGAAGAGTCAAGCAGGCAACTGGAGGTCACTCAGGCCTGGAGCTGCCAGCTCCCTGGCATCACAGCTACGCAAACCTCTGCAGCAGCAGCATCCTACCAAGAGTCTGCCCCAGCCAGCAGCTCTGTGGTGACATGATACAGTGTTAAATGAAAGGGATCCCTGAGACATTTCTCACTCTCACACTCACAACTGCTCCTCACTGATTTGTGTCTGTTGTGAGGACCGGGTATGTGAGCTTCAGTCTGAACAACAGGGCGGGCTCAGCCGGCACTTCAGCAGAACTGGGCAGCGGAGGAAGCAGGGCCGCCTGCATAGGAGCACATCTCCCTCCAGTGCCTGCTCCCAGAACAACAGCCTGTTGCTCCCGACCACTCGAGCTCTTCACCTGCGAGGTCATCCTCATCGGTCAGCACGGGTGACGGCACTGCTCCCCGGGTGGCTGCTCCTCAGTGATCCCTGCTTCCCTATCCACATCCATCAAAACCCAAGCTCTTTATTCTGCTGGAAAAAGCCCTCAGAGAATTTAACTCTCTGTGGCCTTTCCCCATCCAGTTTTGGGGGCAGAGAATCTACAGCCAGAATCATCTCACTCCCAAAGCTCTGATCTCTGACCTGGACACTGCTGCACATGGTTACCTCTGTGACACTGGGACACCCAAGCAATCAGGATAAGCAGTCTGACCTTGGCACTGCCCTCTCCAGCCCCTGCTTTGCACACATGAAAATCCTGGTGTAAACCTTTGTGGACAGGACTGCTGCTTTAGAAGACAGATCTAGATGTGCTGCCCCCAGAAAGGCCTCCCAAGGGAGGGAACTTCCCCCCACCCTGACCTTTTCTCAGGGTAAGTCACATCCCTGAAAACATTTGGTCCTTATTTAACAGCAAGAGCTGTAGGAAATTCCTTAAACTCTTCGGCTTGGGTCCAGCCAGGCAGCGTCATTCCAGTGAAATCCATAGATGCGGTTTGGCTGCACAGTGCCTCTCCTTCAGCTCAGTACTGATTTGCTGCAGCACTTGGAGGTAGCCAAAAGTGTGGCTTCAGCTCACAGGACTCCTAAAGCCAGCAGATGATGCTGTGTTTCCAAAAGACCATCCCTGCACCACCACCAGCAGGCAGGCTTAGCCACGTATCCTGAACTCACCTTCCCCCCAGTGACACACAAGCGCATCGTGGAAGCAACCATGAAATCCCACGTGTTCACAATGCAGTTGTTTTACTGAACCTCCTAATTACTTACATGCTCTCCCTGGGCTACAAAGAGAGACATAAACAGATTAACTAAATTAGGCCAATTAAAGGTTCCCTAATGGAATGAAATGTTTCAGGCAAGCTGGAGAGAGGAAATGGGCAGGGAGGAATGAAAGACAACGCAATGTCAGGCAAACCACGCAGGGCAGGAAAAGACTGCTTCAAACAATCAGGTTCACAAATAAAACACAATTTCATCTCCTCCACATCTTCAAGGGTATTCCAGTAAATATGATATTTATGGACAAAGCTCCTTTTACTCCAATTTAAAGAGCATCCTGGAAGGCAGAGCATCTACTGGACGCATCACACAGGAACAGTGCAGCTTTCTGCAGCAGCAAGCTCGGTAGCTGCTTCCCTGGGAATGAGAGGTCGCTGCCCCAGGAGATGGCACGGGGTGGGAGATGGCACTGGGATCCCCAACTTAGATCTGACAGCCCAGTTTGACAGAGATGGAAATGCCTGGCTGCCCAGCACCAGCCTGCAGCCAAGACTCCCAGCACTCTGCGGAGCCAGGGCAGGATTGGACCTGGCTTCCCAGCAGTGACACACCAAACAAAGGCTCTTGCCTTGGGTGGGAGCCCAGTCACCACACACATGGGTCCTTACCTTCCTCTTCCCATGGATGATGTCCTCAGGGAGGCTTGTGTGAATGAGGCTGTGCACTTCTGTCAGTTCTGTGATGTCCCCCAGGGCCACGGGTGCATCCTCTGGGAGTGGGGACATGAGGGATTCCAGCTCATGTGAGTCCAAGGTGGCACTGGGAGCTGCCACCCCCTGCCTGCTCCGGTGGTAGTAAGTGTGGTTGCCAGCTGCCTGGGAATCCAGGCCTGGAAGGGCTTCCCTGAGGGAAAACAAACAAGAGCTGACATTTCACATGAACTTCATTTTCCTCTGTCCCAAACAGCCCAAGCCTCCTTAGACCAGCCTGACAGTCACTGCCAAGTCTTTCATCATTTTCCCAACGGGAAGATAATAAACCCTTTCCAAACATCCTTAGAGTTGGCCAACCTCAGAAGCAAACTACTGCCCATGGTAACAGACACAGGTAATAATCCAGCAAATAGTATTTTTTCCCTTTTTTCCTTCCTCTGAAAAACAAACAAATCCCAAACCCATGAGTGTAACAATGACCTACTGAGAAAAGCAATCAGCCAAATCAGTGAAAACACTGTACGAAGTATGTTCCTTAGCCAGCTGCACTCCCAGCACTCAATCTTTGTATTAACTGATGTCAGACACCACATCCCAAACAGCCCAGCTGAGCACAGGGAAGGAGCTCACCTTTGTATTTTGTGTTCTTCCACATCAGCCTCCTTCACCCCCTGAAGATGAGGTGGCACCTACCTCTGCTTGCTGTTGCGGAAGCTGGCACACATGCAGAAGAGGATGCAGAGCAGCCCCAGGCAGACTCCCACAATGATTCCTGTGACAGAGTGGATATCCAGAATATCTAGCAGAGGAAGGATAGAAACACCATTTCAGCTGCTAGCAGGAAGAAGGTTCAAAGTGGTTTATTTGCAAAGAAGCACCAGCTGCACTAAAACCAATACGGGATGACCCTGTACACATAAAGGAAGATTACTACTTGGCAGTGACAATTTAGATCACCTCAAAGCAAGCTGGCATGTCTGCCCATTCATTAACTTCAAGCTACACAGCCTAACAGAAGGGCAGTGAGTAGTGAAGGTTACATGTGCCCTTCCATAGGAGCTGGCATGGGGAAGAGTGAGGAAGTCTGACTGTGGGATGGGTTCTGGAGCTGCACATCTGAGGACCCTGCCATGATCCTCTGCACTGGCCTTACACATGGTCATATCTTGCATCCTGTGTAGTGAGTGACAGCAGCTTGGCAAACAGAAATGCCACTGCTGACAAATTGTGGTCTTCAGTGACACAACTCATGCGGGACAAAGGGGAAATTCATACCAGACAGCTTCTCCCGGAGGGTGTGCACATCCTTAACGTTTGAATAGGGACCAGATCCCACGACTGTCTTTGCTCCCATCTTGAAGAAGTATCTGGTATCACTTTCCAGGCCATGCACTTCAGTGCTGAAGATATTTCCTGATCAAGAGCAAGGCAAACGAGGTTTAAAATGTGCAGTTTCAAGAGTATTCAGAGGCTGCAGCAAAGCAGCAGTGGAACTCTGCTGGGCCCTCAGAAGTGAGGGACTTTGTGTCATGAGCTCTAAGAGATAATTCATACACCTCTTTCAGTATTAATGAACTTGCTGCTTAAAGAGCTGACAATACAGACTGCATGTGGTGCTGCCACCATACGTCCTCCTAGGAATTACTGCCTGTATCTGCAAGACCTTTGCTGGGTAATAATGGCTATTCCAGCTTTAGACATGTATGATTTCATGTCTCTCAGTAGTTGTGCCCCTGGACTCTCCCATACGACCAGGAGCAAGGTCCACCGTATACTCCAAGACCTGGTGGGGTGGTATGGTACCTCAAGGAGGCTCACCTTCTCGCGTCAGCAAGGTCCACATGTCATCTGGCTGCGTGTTGTTGGCGTTATAGAGGATGAGGTACTCCACAATGATGCCATTTGGCTCAACAGGGGGGCACCAGTGCACCTGCACAGCGTAGGGGTTGAGTGGATGCAGCCGCAGGTCAGATGGAGGAGTCGAGGGACCTGGCAGAGACAAGATCTAGTGTGAACAGCAGAAAACAGGCAAGCATTCAACTGGCAAAGCATGACAACTGCTCTGTCTTCTCCCAGTGGTTCCACAGCCATGTTTGCAAGCAGGGAATGATGGGCAACCTGGGTGACCGGACACCTCACTCAAAGAAGCTGTGGAGAGTGTGCAGAGAGGAGGCTGCTTGAGCCCAGTATGGAGCAGGACTTCTGCATCGTGGCCAAGCAGCCAAGGGAAACGTGACAGTGCTGATGAAGCCACACAGCTCAGTTTGAGACTGTGCAACATCGCTTATCTTTGAGAGAATACTCCCAGCACATCCTTGCTCCTTGTTGCTTCCTTCTGCACCTTCCCCAAAGCCCTGCTTGCACTGCACCTAGTCACAGCTAAAGGCAGGACACACACCACCTCCAAAGGCCACTGCTGCTGCTGCTCTGTGAAGCTGAGTACCAGAGAAGCTGTCATAGAGTAAGGAGCTAACCCACTGCGGCTCCAGGGATCCTCTCTCTGCCTCCTAGCCTTCACCAGGCCTGAAGCTAAGAAGTGGAGGTCCTACTGGAACACCAGCCTGCGCAAGGCACTCTTGTTCTGACAGTGACATTCAGCAGTGGCGAAGACCCAGTTCTTAAGCAATGCACCATTCAGCCCTCTGAACACAGAGACAAACCCACAGTAACAGTAACTGTTGCCCCAATTCCCTTTACAAGCTTCTCTTAATGGGCTTGGGAAATGCTTAGAGGTTCTCAGCATTGCACATTAGGAGGGGTTTGACAGAGACTCAAGGAAACCCAGGAGAAATCAGGATTCAGTTCCCATAAACACTCACGGTCAGGCAGGGTGAACCGCTCCACCACGCTGCCGAAGGGCCCATCAATGCCAACACCATTGGACTGCACAGCAAACTCATACCTGGTGTAGGGCTTCAACCCACTGATGAGAATGTCTTCATCTGAGCTGCCAAGAGGACACATTCACAAGGCCATGAACATCAGATGGTTCTCCCACCTACTGTCACCTTGATACCTTACCAGGAACACTACGAGATTACCCTAACTCTTACAATGCTGATTTTTCACCTAAAGCTCCATCTCCTGCAGTCAGGTGTATACAGGAGCACTCAGCTCCTACCTAACACAGCAAAGTAGGTTCCCAGCCTCCAGAATCATTTCTGATGCACTTGCAAAGAAAGCTTGAAAACACAGCCTGGTTATATAGGCTAAACACTTGCACAGGAGTCAAGACTTCGAATACATCCCCAAACTCTTACAACTCTAGCATTGTTAAACCAAACGCGTGAGGACCATCTCACATGAATGCTTGAGACTGGTCACAATTGCACTTGGCCAAGTTATTAACAGGGAACAAGCATGCAAGTTCAAACAAGAGCCGAAAAGATGCAGAGACCAGCCACTAAAGGATCCCTCGGTGTTCAAGTCGCCACATTTCAGCAGTTCTGAATGTATCTGTGACTAAGGCAGAGGTTTCCAGCAGGTGAAACACCCAGAGTTTTGCCAAGTACTTGAACTTCCATGCAGGTTCCTCCTGCCCTATGTTTATTCCTGACATGAGCAATACATGGCAGATGAACCCTTCACATCCCTCTTTACCTTGTGTAGTAGGTAACAAGAGAGGCATTTTTCAGCCCCCAGGGACTGAAGCGCACAGTGTAGTTGACAATTTTGACTGTTGTGAAGTCAGGTTTCTTCCACCTGAGCCATATGGAGGTTGAGCTGTTGGACTCTGCATAGACTTGGACTGGAGGCAGTGGAGGACCCTTCTGCACAGGCGGATCTGTGGTGCAAGACGAAAAGAGAAAAGATGTATCGTGACATACATGATAGTAAGGCAAGGGACAGCTGTCATGGACACAGGCCACCTACACCCAGTATAAGAACAACCGTAATGAGAAGGGAGGTATCTTGCTCCTTTCTTTCCCAAGATAATTCCTCCAAAGCAACCTGCAATGACCATCGAAGGGAGTTCCCTTATATTGGGACCTTCCCCATTTTGGTATTGTCCTTCTTGAAGTTCATCTTCTTGTAACTTCACCTCTACCCTTCCTTTTGAAGCCACATGCCAAGCAGAAGAGACAGACAACAAATGACGGACATTCCTCACCTGCTGCTGCTGCAGGTGCCTTTTCTGTTTTGCCCTTCCAAACTGCTGCGTAACCATCTTCGTGCTTATTGAATGCCACCAGCTTCACCTCATAGAGTCTCCCAGGAGCTGGAAAAATCAGTCAGGGATTGTCTGGGGTTATTTTGGTTACCAACCCTCCCAGTTAGACAAGTTTGCTTAGATCTGACTGGCTTTTCTCACCATCCACAACAGTAGCTTGAACAGAGTTGAACTTGCTAAGATACACCAAAATATTAGTGGCTTTCCACTTAGTGGCTTTCACATTCAAATGCCATCTCACAACTGGTGCGTGAATCATCACAGCTACTCTCTGGTTCTCACCTTTTACAGAAACTATCAGCAGCAAATGGCCTTGCCCCAGCCGCCGAGGGTTAACCGGTGTCCTGGCCTGTAGCACATCATCTCTGCATCTCCTGAGCTTTCTCCCTTGCAAACTACTAATGAAACCTATGTATAGTGACTCCTCCCTACCCCACAGAAGTGGATGCACTGCACTGTTTATTTGTGAGGAGGGAGGACATCCTCCCGTCTCCAAAATGCACCTCCCATTCCTAAAGTCCTTCCTGATGTATTCATTGCTGTGAGGATCTTCCTGCCAGCGAGTCCCCACATGCCCTGTTAAGTCACTGGCAGCTTTTCTTGGTGACTATTTGGCGTCCACAGCAGTTTCTTGATTGAGAAAACCCACTCCAGAAACCTGAGGGTGCTCATTACACTCTTCCCCTCAGCCATGAACAATACGGGGAACCTCACACTGAGCAGCAGGACAGGGTGCTCTATCTCCAAACAGTGGTGCCTGGGTCCAAAATTCACCTATCTCTTTTCTCTGGCCTTTCATCCGCTGAAACACTCCTCTGCTGTGTTAAGTAACACCTGAGGGAGTTTTAAGGGAGATGTTTACTCGAGGAAACAACTTGGCATATACAAAGTTCTCAAATAAGACACTTGCCAACTTTCCCTTCAGCAGCCAGCCCATTCAGAAGATCAGTGAGAGCAGTCCAGGCTCTCTCTGACTGCAGTGCATTGATGAAATTGGTTCATTTGGGATTTGCCTGTTCACTCCCTGCCCTGGTAGATCGCTGCTCTCTTTGCCAGACAACGTAAGCAGAATAAAACCTTCCTTACTGATGCCAATTTTATTAAGACTGTGCTGATTACGCTCCCAGAGGCTAATGGTACCAATTACCAAAGGCTCCACAACACATGGTCACGCTCAGAATACAGAAACAGTTCAGCCACATTTTTCTCCCCAAAAGAATCCCAAAAGCAAACAGAGCTTTGTCTGCCCCAAGGCTCCTGATCTGCATTTTCACTCTCCAGCCACAGGAAAGCGTTTCAAACCCACATAAGCTGGGTAAGACCAAAGGGCACTCAGTGTGCAAATGCTAGGACCATGGGCTTGGTAGAATAAAGGACTCCACAGTGTGTCCCTTGTCAGCACATGCACTCTGCCTCCTGCCTGAGGATTTGGCTGGGGCATGAGCTCATTGTGGATGATGTGATCCAAAATGATGAGGAAGAGCTCACAGATGTGATGCAGCTGTGGGCAGCGCCTATTGGAGAACTGAAGGAAAGGACATGCTCTCCATCTCCATCCCCAGGTAGGACCGATACAGCAGCTGCTTACATGTGAAGCCGGGGGAGCTCCACTACACCACCAAGCAATTCACTTCCTGAAACCAGGGGTAGTTTGGATTTCTCAGTCAGAGACTTGGCTTCAAGTTTTATACACAGCCCCAGATGTTCAAGCTCTTAGAACATGCAGACATAAAGCCCTATCAACCTGTCAAGAAGCTAGTAGGCAGCATGAAAACAGATGTATTTCAATGCATTCCATCATACATTAAATATAAGCAGCATAATCTAGTCCAGATCATTTCAAATCACTAATCTGGATGACTGCATAATACATCCAATATGCTAAATATGTTGCCTCATTCGGTTTTTCAAGGTGTTTATATTGACCAGATGCCATATGCCATACTCCCTTCTAAGTGGGAAAATACCCTGATCTCCAGGGAGTTATTCCCAGAGGAATATAATCTTTCTTCATGGGAATGTGGAAGAGAGGATCAGATCCTTACTTTATTTTTCATGTAAATTATGGCCCTGGTAGCTGCACACCCTTATGGGGACGAACTGCTAGAACATGGATATCAATGGGAATTTCTCAGGGAAAAACCCTCCTGGTGATTCAGGACAGCTCCTTTGGTCTTGTGGACTCATGAAATCGCTGTATCTCTGTGTGCCTCTGAACAGCTGCCCTCCTCTCTCACAGGATTTCAGCTCATACCTCTCAGACAAGATACAAGGCATGTCATTAGTGATATCGCTCTAAGGAGACACGGTTTGTCCAGAGGTTTGCATGAGCATGAAGAAAAGTCTCTTATTTCAGCTTAAATGGAGAGAGCAGAGTCATTACCAACGACAAAATCAAGAAGCCAGATGCTGGGATCAAGGCAGAAGATGAGGCTCTCTGTGGGACAGAGGAGAGGTGATGGACAAAGCTGACACAGTTTCAGCAGCAGGACCAGCCAGAGCAATAAGACAAAACAAGAACCTTGCAACAAGACCAGCACAAGGAACTTAAACACAGCCTAATGGTACAAGAAACTTGGGGAGGGAAACATGGCCATGGCTCTTTGCTGGTGTAATAGTTATGCTGTCGCCGTGAATAAAGAATAACTGTGCTCAGAAAGCTGTGTCCAAAGCTGCTTTTTACAAACTCATCCACCTCTGTTTGAAGTTGGACCTTGTTTGCACTGCCATGGTATGCAACCACGCCTAAGCTACAGCCTGGTATTCCCAGTGCTGACCCTGGGACTTCCTGCCATGATTTCTAACACTGGAACAGGCTTCCTAGAGAGGTGTTCCACACCTCGAGCCTGTCAGTGCTTAAGAGACATTTGGACAATGCCCTTCAGAATTTGCTCTAACTTCTGGTCAGCCCCGCCGTGATCAGCGAGTTAGACTCAGACATCCCTGAGCTGGGAAATCCCCAGCCCGACTCCCCACCAGCCAGTGTGCAGCAGCACAGACTACATTAGGGCTGCCAACCTCTCCTGAGGCTGCTACCCACTCTGTCTACAAGATCCCTCATGCAGATATAAGTACCTGTACAGGGTAGCTCCCCAACATAAAACTAAACCCTTCTAAATCCCAACCATTCCTCTTCCTCGTTGCATGTCCAGACCCCTGCCTTTCTCAGCACAGCCAGCTTCCTGACCCCTTCCTTTACTGTACACATGCAAGAGCACATCATTCAACAGTGCAAGGGGGAGAAAAGAGAACATCCACGGCTCAAAGAAACCTGAGACTCTCTTCCTGACACAATGATAGCTGATCCGCAACCACCAAGATCATAAGGAAGCCATCAGGGCTTGACGGATGCCCAAATTTAAGGAAGTAATTACAGAAGAACAAGCAGCCTTCTCAGCTTCATCATGCCAGAGCATTTGGAATCAATTCAGCCCACTCCCGAGTCCCTCTGCAAACTGACTTGCCAGTGGTTAGAGCAGCGTGATGATGTTCACATGTGGTTTCCTCAGTGCAATAATTACAGACCTAAATTCTTCAGAGAAACTCATAACTGTTAACACTCTCTCACTGGCAGGATGGCTGCAACATAGCTGGAAACCTACTTAGTGATGACACAAACTATCTTTCCAGGTGCTTCAGCCTGACCTTTACACCATGTATAATATACACGCTGGATGTGCAAGATGAACCAGCACAAGACACACCAGCCCTGCAGTTTCAGCTCACCAGGCACTAACAGGGATGAAGCATGAAGTGAGGGATGGAAGAACTCTAAGAAGTAGACTCGTGTTTCAAGGATCTGCCATGACTTTCCTCACTCTCCATCCTGTATCCATGAGCAAATCAACTAATTAGTACGATCAGACTTTAGAAACATTAACTCCTTATGGGAAGTGCCAAGCGCAGTTAGCCAGGCAGGCAGATCTGGCTGTGGCACAGACTTGCTCTCCAGCCATGGACGCACACTATTCTGTCCCTTTTCCTTTAGGGACAGGTGGAGGAGAATACTGATCCCAAATTAGTATGCTGTGAATTAACCCATCTCTGCATTTTAATACAGAGAGGTTTCAAATAGCATGCAATTATGGAGCTGCTTCAGAATACAGAGAGAAGGAGCGATCATTGTCCTGCCTGGAGATTTTAATCTGGCACTCTTTATGGTGACACAATAAAAACACTAATTGATTCAGATCCACTTAACTAGTGTATGCTAAGAGTCTTAGTAGCCCTTGGTTAAAAATACAATCCCTGCTACACTGGCACCAGAAATGTCTGTGTTTTAAACTCTGCTCAGAGCAAGCCTCAAACACCCCCTGCCAGAAATGATTCTGGGAACTCTTAAAACAGCTCACATGGTCCTGGTCCTATGTCTTTGCAACCAAGGAGACAACTCTTGGAAGCATCCCAAGGGACTGCTATGAAGCACAAGACAGATCCTGGGTTTCCACACCAGCTACTAAGAGATGGAAGCAGCTAACCTAGTCGAGTCAGCTCATACTGCTTCACTTTCTTCTTTAGCTTTATGGGTCCTACGTCCCAGCTCTCGTCCTCAGCACCATCCAGAGGATTTTCATCGCTGGTCTCCTCTGGGCCCACTTCTCGGTAGTAGAGCTTGTAGCCAGATATCTGGGCATGGTTGGCTGGGGGCTGCCACGTTATCAGCAGAGACTCCATCTTCGCTCGGACTTTTAATTCTGTCGGGGCAAATGGAACTAGAAGAAGAAGAAGACAAGAGAAAAATGATCAGCTGCTTGTCTCCATTTCCCTGCTCTACTGAATCCTTCCTGTCCTTGGTGATGAGGGAGTGGTGTGAGGAAAGGCTGACTGTGAACTGGATTGTCTCCACTGTCTGAGGGTGTTACAGTTACGCTCTACTGTTGACTTTACCAGCTGGGTGATGCAGGAAAGAACAATGTCACAAAGCCACTACGGGAGTTTCTCAATGTATTCTGAGATGCCACCGTCTTTAATGCTGCTGGAGCCTGGCTTGGGCTCAGCTCTGCTTGGCAGAATTGTCTATCCACTCCCACATGTCATAACATTGGGGTCTGGGAGTTGCATTTCTTTCTTCCTTAAGAATTTTCACAGCTGTACATGAAGGCAGGAAAGACCCTCTACCCAAGCAAGTAGCAAGACATACAGAGGCTGCTGAACAGAACGACAAAGGTCAGTGCTTTGGTTTAACCAAAACCAGCAGCTCTAATTCCCCAACGAAAACAAGTATCTCTGACTACGCCTCAGGTTCCCCAGTGTCCTGCACACCCTGCTCCAAATCCCAGGCACTACCCAGTCTCCTACCGTGTGTCTGGTTGTCTCTGTCAGGAGTCCGGTGCTGGGTCCACTCGGAAGGGGCCCCGTAGCCCACGCTGGTGCTGGCTGCAATGCGCACTTTGTACACTTTGTTGGGATGGAGCGAGTAGAGGGTGATTTGTGTCTCATTTCCACCCACTTCAATGGAGGTTACCTGATCTGCTGGAACCAAGGGGACACCACTGAAAACAGTTTTCCCACTCAAAGTGAAATTCAGCTTAGAAGAAGCCACAAAGCCCAGCTATCCCCCCTACGGCCTGCATGCCTTGGGCTGGCTTTGCCCTGTGCAATCTCATGCCACAGGAAAAACGAGAGCTAAAGACTGGGCAGAGCTGATATCCTCACTGACAACTCCCTTTGTTGCATTCAAATCTACAAGTTGCCTTCAGCACCACAGTGCCTGCCTGGAGGGAGCTGTCAGAAACCCTGCTGTGGATGACGTGATGGCAGAACACGTACATGCCAATGGTAGCTGACTCCAGTGCTTCTCACTGCTGTATTACAATCCTCATCTTAACTTGAACCAGAACTGTCCAGCAATCTTGCTCTCTGCAGAATTCACACCTCCACTCAGGCCAGGCTGAGGTTTTGTATCTTCCTCTTCAGCCCACCCAAGTTCACAAGGGAGATAACATGAAATTTAAACTGAGAACGGCTTGGGATTTTCACTGTAACAACTCATGGCTCTTGCTGAAGATTCATACTGCATGTTTGCTGAATGTAGAGGTCTTGCTTTTCAGCTTCACCTGCTGTAAAGTCAGCTGGGAGCACTGTCCCTGCTATGCAACAGCATATTGCTGAGTGTGATCCCTGGCCTGCAAACATTTCCAAGGTTTTACGATGCCACAGAGCCACATGCAGGCTCAGAGTGAAAACCAAAGAGCCAGGAGTCACAGCACAGACTCCTAATCCAGATCAAACAGATGGGAGCATGGCCAGCACTTCATCACACTCCCCACCCTTCTCTTGAATCATGACCCTGGGAAGTGAGAAGCTGCAGAGGTTTGATGGGTTTAAGAGCAAATACCCAGAAGGATCTGCAAAGCCAGCCCGTGTGGAATTGGAACAGCCACATCCAGCACAGGTAAATGCTGCCATCCCTGCTGAAGGCTTCTTAGTGTCTGACAATATAAATAAACCCGGATAAAACTCAACAACAGAACACAGCCTGGCCAGGACACATTTTTTTTTTCCTACAAGGATCACTTTGATAAGACTCCATTTTAAAGGAATAAAATGCATTTTCCCTTCTTCCCCGACCAGCACAAAGCTCTTCTCACAAAACACATAGCGCAGATGGCACCAAAGGGTTAGACATTCATGGAGCAGCACAAACATTCAAGCACCACAACATTCCCCTGGGGACAAAGGCTCCTCCATGATCACAGCAGGCATCTCAAAGTAGGGTGAAGTAGCACAGCACCAGCACCACAGTGACCACCACCAGCAGAGCAACGCTAAGAGAGGGCTGTTCTCCCTTGGATAAGAAGGGGTCCCTCTGTCCTGCCTCCCCTCAAACGTTAAGACTGCTGCTGCAGAATACACAGCGCCCTAAACAGTGTTTTCCTCACCTTCCTTGAGGGTGCAGTAGTCAATCTTATACTTTGTTATCTTGCCATTACTCAGCTCTGAAGGAGGAGGCAGCCATGTCACACGGATGTCACCAGGAGTCATGCTCGACAGGGACAGCTGAGGGGCAGCGCTGGGAACTGGGTAGAAACAAGAAGTCAGCAAAGACAAGGACAACACATCTCTGCCACCTCTTGGAGTTAGCTAGAGGCCACTACCTGGTCCTGGCCCTGCCACAGCCACTGGTGACATGCTCTCTGGCCCAAGAGGAACCAACACCCCACAACTCTTCAACAGCTCAGAGCATGATGTGGTGTCTGGGGAGGGGAGATGGTGGGCTGCTCAGCTCCAACAGGCTGAGCACTGCTCCCTAGGGATCCCACGTGCACTGCAAACTGGGCAGGCTAGCATACACCAGCCAACGAGCCTATGGAGCATGAAGGAGACACTAAAGGAAATGGCTCAGAGATCCAGACTTCAGCCTGGGAATCCCCATTTCCTCAAGAATCACAGCTCTGCAAGTGCAAGCAGCTTTTATGCTTTCAACTCAGCTCTTCAGGCTTCAGACACATACATGTGGGACCACACAGTTCACTGTGTCAGGAGTATTAAAACCACATAATGGACCCTGCAGCATAGCAGGGGCTTGGGCGAGGTCTGCCAAAATCATCACTTCTTGCCTCTGTCCTGCAGTCTGTTGAAAGCTGTACATGTCCTCCCCTGCTGGGCTGCTGTCCTTCTGGCACTCTGCCCTTACCGCTTGCAAAATGCTACATGATAAGTGGTAAAACCAACACAAACTAGTGGCTCTTAAGGGATGCAACCTCCAGGCTGCTCCCACCCCTACAAATGGCAATAGATGTCTTTCTTCCCAGTTGAAATTAAGCCTGGCCCAGAGTCAAGTTTGGAGCAATACTGCATTAGCTAGATGAAAGCCCAGAGGAGCTGACTGTAGTTCCTGAAGGATTCTCATGAGCCATACTGTCAGCTAGGTCATTTTCATGCTCTTCATCACCCAAGCTGATGATCAGACCAGAGTGCTTTGCTTTTGTGTGGTTTGGTTTGCTGTTTGGGGTTGTTTTTAAAGGGCTTCTGACAAGAAGGAGCAGCAAGCAAGTTTAGATTTCTAGGAGCTGATACTATTCTCCATTGCATATCCAACGCTCACCATGGAACAGGCCAAGAACATCTTTTAGGCACCAGTACGCACCATCCTCCAGAGTCTGAACAATGATGGAAGAGGATGTCCGGCTGGCTCCGAGCTGAGAATATGCAACCACGTAGAAGACATAGTTGGTATTGGGTTCTAGGTCCTTGACTTGCAGCTCAGTGGTATCATTATTGACAGCAAACTGGTATTCCACGTTATCTGTTCCTAGAGCAAAGGAAACACTGATCAGCAGGTCAGTGAGCTGCCAAGACTCTCCTTGAAACAGCACTTAACTCACAAGGTCCACAGTGTAAATCCACCTGAAAAATCACCGTCTTCTCCAGTTCCCCCAGTAACTGCAGAAACCCCATTTCTTTTGTGAATTCCTCAGGCAGAAACATTCCATGCTTCAATGTTCGCATCTCCTTTTTGACTCAAGTTCTTTAATCCATCCTAAGGCAACTGATGTTACCAGCTTAATTTTCAGAGGAGCTCTGGCCACAGTTCAGCAAGAGTATTGGCTTGCTGGCTGCTTGGGAAGACAGACCTCAAGAGACCCCACTTCAGATTCTGGGTGTGAATAATTCAGTGATTACCCCTGTGCACAGTGTAGCTGTTTACTAACTCCATTAACAATCACACCCTTTGCATATAAAATCAATGTGTTGGAGGAAAAAGTAAACAACAGAAGTTTCCAGAAGTGCCTGGTCTCACTAGAACCCAGACAACTCAGCTACATGGACATGCTGCTGCTGGTCAGTATGTCGGCTAATCCACAGGCACTATCACAGACTGACACTGACTCCAAGATTAAATGCAATGAAAAGGGCTAAACTAACTGGAATTGCCTCACATTTGTCACTAGCTGGGAAAGAAAGTCAACCTGTGCCTTATGTCTTGTGCCTGCCACACAGCTGTGTTGCAGAGGCAGATGACACCTACCCACAGCTCGCTGGTAATGTAAGGAGAAGCCAATGATCTGCTCGCTGTTGTGCTCTGGCCGCTCCCAGGACACGAGGACCGCGGTGCTGGAGAGGGACACAGCTGACACTTTCTTGGGAGCACTGGGCAAACCCTCCCGCACGATCACCGAGAGCTTGGCAGTGGCACAAGCCATGCCCAGGCTGTTCTCAGCCACACACTGGTAGTAGCCAGCATCCTCCAGCCCGATCTGATTGATGACGAGGCTCCCGCTGCTCTGCACCTTCACCCGCCCGTTGGAGAGGATGGTCTCCCCGTTCTTCAGCCACTGGATGCTTGGGGCCGGCTCCCCCTCTGCCTTGCACACAAACCGGGCTGTGCTGGCGCGGGTGCGGGAGATGGTTTCGGGAGCCTGGGAGATGCTGGGTGTAGCTGGGAGGAGAGAGGACAAATTAAGGCAGGAAGGAGGAGGAAAAGATGGCAAAGCAAATCCCTTCTCCTCCCCACTCGGTGCTATGTTTTATTCAGTAGCAGCTTTGCTTACAAGATAGGATTTGCCAGGCAGACTCTAGAGGCTCAATTTAGACTCTGTCCAAAAGGAAAAATAAATTCTCTATCAATCATGTGCTGCGTTCCCTGATCCTAGGCTGTTCTCCCTGCTGGCTTCCACGATACTGAAAGTTAATTGCTGATACAGATTTCCATGAGGGAACCCTGGAGAACAAGAATAAGGCATAAAACGGTTCAGTAAATACGAGGAACTAAACCCCAAATTAAAGAGGAGACACTCCCACTGAGAGCTATCCCAACCCAGGGCCTCCTGGCTCTAACCTGGCTCCCATCTTACCCAGCACAGGCCACAGGCATAACTTCTTGGGGATCTCCTGGATGTTGGTCCATGTAACCCACACCTGCCTGGTCAGGATTTCTACCTGGAGCATTTACCCTGCTCTCTACTCACCAAGGACCCGGAGCTCAGCCGCGGCTGTGACGAACTGCCTGGTCTGGGGTTTGTTAGCACGGCAGACGTACACCCCCGAATGATGGGGCTGGCTGGAAGGGATAAGGAGGTTTGTCCGGCCCAGCACAATCACATCTGTGGAAACGGGCTTTCCATCTGCAGGAAGAAACGTGCACAAATGTGGGAGGCAGCCCCAGTGAGGATCTCCTTTATGAGGGCTTGTGAAGAGCCAGGATCACAGCTGGAGAGTGGAGAGACCCCCAGCCCAGAGGAGGACTCCTGCTGGGACACTCCTCAGTGTTTCATCAAGCATCAGCCAGCCCAAGCCAACACTGGCCTAAGGTTCAGTTTAGCCTGTAATAACCGGTTGTTCTGTTTTGGATCAAAATGGTCTCTGATACGTAGGGTGTGTCTGCAGTGAGAACCCCGAGGAATAGCACATTCAAGGAAAAGCTGTGCTACACACATCTTGGAAAAGCTCCTGGATCTGCCTGATGACCCCTGTGCACATTAATGCAGACGTCAGCAAGAGCACTGAATCACTAACAGCTCAGGGGTTCCTCCCTCCTCTGGGTCCCAGACATGAACCCAAACTTACTGAGCTTCCCAATTCAGTCTTTGCTCTCAGCTTGGCTCCTGATCTGCAGGGCACCAGGAAGACACCTGACTCTCCTTGGGGCTCTGGTGCTTGAGCCATGAGCTGCCATCTTCCCATTCCCCTGGCCAGAGTAGGGAAGGAGGAAAGGCTGGCCCTGGCTCCCTGGCCAGAAGATGAGCTGTCCTTCCACAACTTCAAATAGCCCTGGGTTCCTCAGCTGGGCACTGCTTATTCTCAGCACTAGATGGGAGGTCAGGTACCCATGGGCAGCTCTGGCACAGCCAGCCAGTTTGTGCAGGGCTGTACAACACCAGACCTTGTCCCTCTCCACCTGCAAAAGCACGGATGTCTTTCAGACAGCAAAACTTCAGACTGGCTTGAGATTCAGCTTCAGACCTCTCAGAGATGCAGTTGAGCCTGCATGCAGACAGAAGCAAGCTCTCCACCTTCACTGTGAGCAGCTGCACCTACTTAGTGCCATCAGCAGGGAATGCAGCTGAGATCAGATCTGCTGCCCCTCCATCCACAGTTTGGGGGTATTCAGATGGCTTCACAGTTCAGTGGCTGCGTGCTTAGAGGAGGGGAAAATCTGTGTGCCCCTTTTGCACTGGAGCAGTTTGAAAACCTGACTCCAGTTGGTAGCAATTAGCTGACATCATCAAGGCTGGCAAGAGCCAAACTGGCAACCTGGAGGTACAATCCTCAGTGTTACCTACATGACTAATCATCCAGTAACCCAGCCTGCTCCTTAATGAAGCCTTGGAAAGAAACACGCTTGTATAACACAGAACTGCTAACACTGTTAATCCATCTTTTCTAATTGAAGAGTCCACACTGGGAAGCACAGGGGAGACCAAGCAACCACTTTAAAACAAAGCATGCAAGGAACTCTTTCATCAACCTTTCCTCCTCCTTTTCCTCCCCATTCAAAAACTTTCATAGTGATAATTAATAATATCTACTCTACTACAGGCATCAGCAGCTCTCAGCAAAGCAATGATTAAGTGATCTAGCATGCATCTGGAATTGTGAAGTGCACAGGATAAACCAGAAACACTTCTGCCAGAACATTTACTCCAAAGCTGTATCCTCTGAGGTATTTTTGGTCCTTTTTTTATGGGGAAGAGGAAATATTTATATACACTAAAATCCTTGCCTGTGAACAAGTCTGGGCTGAAGACCAACCACAATAAATGGTTACAGGGGAGAGGAGTCTTAAATAGCGACCTGGATTTATGGAAATGACTGAGAGCCTTTTATGGGGAAGAATCAACTCCTGAGCTGAGAACATCTTCAGGCAGAGCCTCTGAAACACATCTGATGGATGGGACACTTGAAGGGACACTAGCACCCTACTCATGACTTAGGCTATCAGCCCTGGGTAACACATGCCAGTCTGGCTCATCTGTACAGCTCTGATGAGATCTGGGCTTCTGCTCGATCCTTCCATTACCAATGTGACCACAGTAAGATTGTGAATAAAAACCCTCCAGCACGCCCAGCCACCTGCAAGGATTAAAATCTTACCACGTTTTATAATCCTCCAAGATCATATAAGTTATTTCCCTAATGCAAAGCTGGATTCACAGAATCCTCACCAACCTCTGAGTCCCTGTAGGAGTGGCACAGACCCGACCTCATCTCATGACCTTCACTGCTCAAGCTCATACAATAAAGGATGACTAAATTAGATCAAAAGGCATCCAGGCATTAGAGCTGCATATATTTCAGGGGTCAACCAACTATAAAGTGAACTGCATGCTTTGTAACCTTCTAGATTTAATTAGTGATTCCAGTTTAGCAAGGACACCCTACACTGCGACACCACCTGTGCCATTAGGTACTGCTGTAACAAGTGCTCTTCCTGGCCCACAGATTCTCCAGCTTTTTAACAGATCTTTTTAAACACGAAGTATCCACAGGCTCCTCTGGACAATGAAAACTTGACCTGCCCCTCGTGCTCACCCTGTCGTATCCAGGAGACAAAGGGGGTGGGATCAGCAGCCGCCATGCACTCCATCACCACGCTCTCCCCGGCCACCACCGTGGTGTTCTCAGGAGCAGCAATGATGGTGACGTCTCCTCCTGCTGCCTGGGAACCTGGAGTCAAAAAGAAGAAGGAAAGTTTGTCCTTCCAAATTGCAAAGTCCCTGGGAAAAGAGAGAACGTGGAGCCCAGACACTCCATGGGTTGTTTCACGTGCGATAATGGGTTGGAGGAGGAAAGCAGGTCTTGCTTTGTCATGAGTGCAGTATTTTTGCTAAACTAATGGACAAAGAGGTGTCCTGAAGATTTACTCTCACCATCTTGCCTTAGTAAAAATTAGCATCAGGATTTTCACATGGAAAATTAACAGAGTTTCAACCCAGCGCCTTCATCAACTGCTGTTAAGCAGATGTTTTGCTCATTAGATGAGACAAGACACAGCTATCCTCAAATGGAGCAACAAACACACCCTTTGTAAGAGCTCAGAAGCAATCTAGTAACTTGGTCAAACAAATTCCAACATCCAGCTGCTGTACTGTAAATGACAGCAAAGAGAGGTCAAGCCTGTGTCCAGGCCTTCACCTGATGGCACAGAAACAAAGTCCGTCATTACACATCTGGAGGAGAAAGTGCACAGGCAAACCCAACAGTAAATTCAGCAGTGTTTACAGGAAGATCTATAGGTTGCATTGTACAACGTCTTGAGTATAAGATGGGAGACGGTTTCTGCTTGAAATGAACCTTCTTGCCTGTGTCTGCCCACTGCTGAGCAGGGGTTAAGGGAAGGTTAAGGAAGTGCCTTTGCAGCAGCCAAATTTCTGGTGTCAGATGAAAACAACCGGAGCCCTCTTGAGCAGACCAGACTGCTCATAACCCTCAACAAGCCAGCAACCCCGTTCTTCCAGCTCTCTCAAGTACGTCTGACTCTTGAGGGACACTTGTTGCTGTCCTCATGAAAGGAGAAATAACTGCAGAGGAGTCACAAGCAATTCTTAGACCTGCTCTGGGTGCTCCCATGATCTAGCAGGAAAGTTGTTGGCAGCAGGTCTCAAATAAATAATAGCAGAACCTTCTTGTACAGTGTAAACTCGGTGTCCTAAGATCCTACAGAGCTCAAAACCAGAGTTCAGGCAAGCTCATGAAGGACTCATTTAGCAGGACTGTTAAATACAAAGGTCTCAATGCAGTGCCCAGCATGTTTCCACACCCCTGACTGTCAGATGCTGAGGGAGATGTCCAAGCAAAGCACATTATCCTCCCTGCCCAGGTTTTTTTACGTGCTTTCCTCTACCATCTGCTGTGCTCACTTCTGGAGACAGCACCTGCAATGCTGCACCTCTGGCCTGGCCCACACTGACCATTCATGAGGCATCCAAGCATCACTCACCCATACCTGACTTTGCTGCACGGCAGGAGGTTCCACACTGCTGCACCCCTGTGCTCAGCCCACCTCCAGGCTTGTTGCCATGTACTCTAGCACAGTACTCTTGCAAAACGGAGTTAGTCCAACACTGAAATATTCCTGCAGCCCATACATGTGTGAAAGGGATGTCCATCTGCAGTATGACATGAGCACAGTTTAAAAGGAGCTAGCAACACCCCTGAGGCACCAAGGGAAAACGGCAGAGAGCAGGAGCCAGAGCTTGTCCAGCAGATGGAAGCAGAGACCGAGGAGCACTGGTGGTCCCCACCGGGGCAATGGCTGGACCACACTAAACTGCAATCCCAGACGTGGGCAACACCAGCAACAGGAGCTGCCATGGGGTGCGAAGGAGAAGCCAAGCCAGCTATCCTCCTTCCAGTGGAACAAGTGTGCTACACAGAGGACCTGGGATGTACAGGCACGTACAACGTCCTGTTGCGCATCCAGTATGGCCAGGGCTTTGCTACGTTCATACATGACCTACAGACACCATCAGCCTTGCAGCCATCATGTCCAGGCGCAGCAGGACAACTTGAGCACAGAACAGGAACAAGAAGAAACCACATCAGACTCCATTGACAAACAGATCAAAGTCCTGGTCACTCTGAACTGCGGCACCAGGGCTGAACTTGAGAACTGCTGAGACAGAAAATGGGCTTAACGCAAAAATAGTCACGAGAACTTCCACAGCAGGCACCTAAGCTGAAGGGTGACAGAAACGCAAGGCTCTCTGGAACCACAGTTTTCCTTGACTCCAGTTCAACAAAGCACAGCAACCCACGAGTCATCATTACTCCTGCAAAACAACTGAGTGTGCAGAGACTCCAGTGAGAACCGACTGGATGGGTGAGGTTGCCCAGGACACGAGACCTCTACATATACAGCGGAGAGGGATGAAGCAACATCAGAGAAAGATCAAGGAGAAGGAGCTTTCCAGCCAGGATCTGGAAGGAAACACATGAGAACACACCGAAGGAAAAGGCTTTTATAGCAGCCATTACAGGAAGGCCACAGTGCTGGGAAGACACTGGAGAGAAGAAGCTGTTCTTTTCTGCAGTGCTGGGGAAAAAAATACACGTAGAGTAAAAAAATAACACCAACCAGATGGCAATATATTCCCTGCCAGATTTCCAAGCAGCTTTCCCTGCCATGCTTAGTGCAGAGGAAGAGAGAAAAGCTCCTCAAACCTGACTTGAATACTTGTCTGTTGCATTCAGGTGCATGGCCCCAGGTGCTGGCTGGCAAAAGCACTTTACAGGTTACAGAAACTCCAGGTGAAGGCTCTTGTTCCACATGATTCGGCTCCTGGACAGCTGCCTTGTAGTGCTGCCAGTCACTAGGAGAGGGATTTCATGAGCTCTGCAAACCCCTACCCTGAAACAACCCCAGGAGCCATCAACCCAACTCTGCAACCTCTTGGTATAGCAGAGGCACCATGAAGTGCTGCTGTAAAGGCACAGCCCATAGCTTCACCTTTCCTTGGGGCCTCCAGCTTCTGGCTGGGGAAGGACCAAGGAAACGCTTCACCACCTCAGGAGTCCTGCAGCAGCACCACATGCCACCCTTCGCTCTTGGTGCTGCCTACCTTGCAGTGTGGGTGCTTTGGAAGGGAAAGAACAAGGAGCTCAGTGATGGCCAGGTAACCAGCCAGCAGAAACCAGGCCTGGAGACCCACGGGGCTGACAATCAGCTACTTATCAGCTCCTTACTTACCTTGTAGAAGGTAAGAGAGAGAGTTAGTATGAGGGCTTCCTGACAGTCAAACTCAATGTTTTTCTGACAACCAAGAGTGGTAACAGCCACAGGCATCTGCAGCTCAAACATCCATTTCTGCTTCCTTCTCCCTCAGACAAAACTCTGGCTTCAGCTTTGAAAAACTAGTGGGAAAACACATGATCCCAGAGCCCATGTCTGTTTGTTGCTGATTATTATTGAAACTGTATTACAAAACCAAACAGCTCTGCTTGCTTTCCCAGTGCATTCCTGGGTGTGTGCATGGATGAATGCCCCTTACACCGCTTGCACACACAAACTCATTTCTCTCCAGCTTTGTATTTCACTGCGGGTCTGTCAAAGCCAGTCTACAAGTCAAGCTCCTCTTTAAACTGAGCCCTCTTTAGAGTACATTTTCCACTTGCTATCTCAATAGGCTGCCTGGACAGGATGGCTCACAGGTTAACTGCTATGAGCTAAGTTTGAAGAGTTCCCAAGAACTAAGCTAACCAGGGAAGCCTCCACACAGGGATTCCAACAAACATCAAAGAGTAAAACCATCATCTTCTTTTTGTCTCCACTGCCATTACAAGAAGTTCAGGTCAAGAGGGAATATTGTTAGAACACAAAGGAAAAAAGAGCTGCCATTTCCAAAACATCTTTGAGCGCCTGAACAAAACAGGTCACTGAATGCACCTGCACCATGCTGCCCGTTCTGTGGCATTAAAAGCTGTCACACTGCTGCTATTTAAAACTTGGGCTTTGAGATTTCTTCCCCCTCAGCTTTGTTTTGTCTCTCCAAGTAGCAAAGCTGCTCTAGGCAATACCTTTGCACAGCCCAAGGAAGAACCCATGGATTCATATCAAAACTTGCTGTCACCTTTGTGGACTTTTTGCCCTTCTGAATCAGATGGACCAATTTTACCCTCTTTTACTGAAAGAAACCCAGCTGTAGGGTGCTAAACACAGCTCTGAGCTTTACGCAGGGATTTGGAAGGAGGCTTGGGATAAAGCTCAAAATGTTTATTTGAAGTGATAGCCTGAGCCATAACATACACGAGCGATTTCAAACTCTAGGAGTTGACAATGTGGCTCTTCCTCTACAGCATCCGTAGTTCATCAGCCATCCCCTCCTGCCTCCCTGCTCTTGTTAGTGCAGAGCATCAGCAAAGAATTGAGGCAGTGCAGCAGGAGGAAAGTGGGATGTGCTCAGCCAATTTGTGACGGTCGCTTGCAGTGACAAGAGGGTGACTTCTTGAACAGGAACTAACACCTCTCTCACGACTCCATAAACACCCTGCCTCAGCGAAAGTGCTGGAAGGTGAAACATGACTTGCATGGTGACACATTCAACTCTCAGCTGTCAGCAGTTCAAGATTCAGAGATACCCAATAATCAAGCCACAATCTTGTGTTCTGTGAACTTTCTCACCCTCTCTGGAGGAGGAGCATGAAACCTTATTCATCCCTGCGAGCCTCCTGCGGGAATAGATGCTAGCACTGAGCAGCTGTTCATTAGAGAAAGTCAATGCTGTCACTGCTGTTATTCTGCAGACAATAAAGGAGCAAATTACCCACTGCAGAGCACACACCTTCAAAAATGCAGGCGCTGTGTTTGCAGAACATGTCCCGCTCCCACTCCCACTGCCAAGCTCTCTCCCTTGCCCCTGACAAACCGCAGACCTCCCGGACTGCTGAGGGAGAAAGCTGACAGCAGCCACAGAGGAGATAAGCCACCCTCCACACCTGCCTTCCTCCTTCCTTCACACCTTCCTGGCAATTTACCTACAGTGTATTTCTACTTCTGGGCTACACACAGGACAGGAGATAACCCGCATATAAAGTCTCTAGGCAGGACACTTGCCTTGCTGTATCCTAACACTATGGCAGTATCTGCTTTGGGGGCAATATAAACTGTGTCAGACCTCAAACCTGCCTACCAACAAGCGTTTCTTCTGTTATAACTGTTCTCATCTGACCACAGCAATGCAAACACAAAAACAAAGCAGCCAGGAGAGGACCAGCACCAGTGATTTTCACAAGTGGCAAGAGATGCTGAGTGCTGCTCTCCTGACACCCAGGCATCCCCAAAGCACCACAGGTCAAACATTGCCTCCTCTTCTTCCCAAACACAGCTCTGGCAACCATATACCCTTTTATCATTTGCTCTTCTGGGGTTTTCTTCCACCTTTGCTATACTGATCCCTGCAGCAGTTTGGATCTAAGTTCCGTTTTTGTCCATCACCGAAGCTGGGGAGAGACAACTCTTAGTTATGAGATTTTGGACTCAATTCACTAAACATTTGGTGCTGCTCTGATGGTTCTCAGCTTTGTAAACTCCTCTGCAGAGGATGAGCCTTTGTTTCACAGCCTCTATCAGCAGAAATGCTCTTTTCTTTCACTTCTCAGGCAGCTACAGTGTGCCTGGGTTAACACTGGACTCAGCTTGGAAGGGAGGCTGAAAAGGAACCCAGCGTTTATTGCACAAGTGACACTGTATGGGGGTAAGAGGGTTGGTTTTTTCTGCCCAATAGTATAAATGAGCTCAGTAAATCAGTTTTGTATTGTCTTTGTTTTGCATTGTCTTTTTACCTCATATGTCAAAACATTCTGTGAGCAGTTACACATTTGCCAATGCAAACATTTCACTGAAAAGCTGAACAGGGGAAGATTTATCTCCATGTTTTGGAATGGGGACAGAGCTTCTCTTCCTACTTACTAAGTTAGTGCTGCTGCAGAACAGCTACACATCATTTGTCATCTTTAAAGCAGCATACAAAGAAACATGCATAAATGATTAAAACACTGAAGTTCCATCACTTTCTTAGCGCCATTAAAAGGCGTCCACATACACCACTTGTAACTCAAATTAGGATCACAAGATCCCTAATAAAGAAGTCAGCAGACATCCCCAAATACACAGTGCAACCTGTACTTGTAGTAGCAGGCACAAAACCTGCTCCTTTAATGTCTGCACAGAGGTACATACTAAATGGAGAATTTCATAGATGAAATACACTTCTGTGATTTCAAACAAAGAAAGGGGGAAAAAAGAAGGATTAATGAGTTTGGAAGAAGAGTGTTCATTTCTACCCAGACACACTCCTCACACCAGCACCACCACAGCTTCTGGGGTCAGTTACACACCAAGTGCAGCAGGAGGAGCTGCTCTTAAAACTCCTTTTCACTTGGCTTGACAAACAGGCTGCTAAAGTACTTCCCCAGCTCTGTGTCCTGTATCTGGAAGCCTGGGAAGCACATGGATCCCAGTCCAGACAGGCAGAGGGGATGTCAGGCACTCCCCTCTTTCATTTCCTTCGACTTCTTTATACAGCTGACAGATTTCAGCTCAGGAATTAAATCCTTTAATGTACTTGCTCAGCCACAAGTTGACACCCTGAACTATCTGTAACCAGAAGCCCCGCAACAGGCAGAGCAGTGGCAGGTTTCCAGGAATCGCCTTGGATTTTTAGGAGGGGCTCCTCTCCCACCCCTAAACCATTGATCCTTCAGGATACAGACTTTTACATGTCCAGGGTATGCCCAGCTCTGCTGCAGAGCAGTCGGAGTGTGCTTTGCCCACCACTCCACCTCCTGTAAAGCTGTCAACATTGGCTCTCTGTTTGCGTACATGCATTTGCAACTGCTCTTCATCACGCCAAAAGGGCCGGGAGCCAGCCAGACTGCACGAGGAATTCCTGCTCGCTTCCCCAGCGAGCGCTTGGAAGCATTTGTGCCGCTCCAAGTGGGAGCCAGGCAAAATAAACAGGAGGAGCCACACCAGCGGCGCGGTCACACAGCCCCGGAGCCCCCTTGCACAAAGCTGCTGCTGCTTGTGGGAACCGGGGCTCCTCTGGTTTTCTGCCACAGGCCCCAGGTTGGCAAAGGGTTGGAGACCTCTGGATCCTCAAAAGCCTGGAGATAAGTCGCAGGGGGGTTCTGGGAGGCAGAAGAAGCAGAGCATGTGTTGGAATGTGGCAGAGGGAATAGGAAACACAAGCCTGGGGCACAGTGGACACTGAGGACCCTGCTGGAGCAGCATTAATGATGCCAACATTTTAGATAATAACTATCAATGAATAAGCTGTTAACCGTTCCTAGCACATAGTCAAAGATCTTAAACTCCTTAAAAGAAAGCAGCCCAGTGTACAGTGGGAGCTAAGCCTCTAGATGAGGTGAGAAGCCAACAGAGAGAAGTGAAGAAAGCAGCAGAGGTACCTCAGTGTCTCTGAAGTTTGGGGAACGACAGAGCAGCCTCCCTGCCCTAACCCTGAGACCCAGACAGCTTATGTTACCTAAGCTGAGCCCTTAAAGCACTGCAAGCCCAATTATTCCCCAGCAGCTGCCAGAAACAAGAAAGACAAGGGCTGCAAGGGGATGTTCCGCAGTTATCACTGCAACAAGAACCACCACACTACACCAGGTGTGTTCCACGGCTGACAGGACTGATGCTACTATAAAGTAACAGCTAGAAAGCATCACAAGACCCTTAACGAAAGCCACGGTATCAGAGGTTTAAACAGAGATATCCCCCCTCCCCAAATCAGGAAACACCAAATGACCCTGGGGACCTAAGTTTGCCAGCCCTTGGGATTCAGTGGGAACATTCCCAGACTTGTTTAACCACCATTACAGCAGCTCTGTCATTTTGCTAAGCCAGCACACCACCTTGGAGGATGATGCAGGAGAAAGAAAGGCAGTGAGGCAGGTAAAAACGCTGTCACCTCTGGCACAGAAAGGACACAGAGACATGGTCAGCAGGAGACCCTTCTGGCTCACAGGTCACAAGCCCTGAAACTCCTCCTTACTCAGTCACCTCACCTTGTCTCTGTGACTGGAGCCATCTCGCTCCAGTAACTTCCTCCTTGTGCTGAGGCTGATGTTTCCCAGGGGCTGACACCTATTTCATCAGCTCTATTTGCAAGTCAGATTTATTTGCCACATCAGATCTATTTGCGATTCACGTACAGCAATGACAGCAGAGAGGGAACAAGCTGGAGGCCCTGGGCTGTGCAGAAGGACACAACCTGTCCTTTTTGCACCCAGGGCTAGTGCTCTGCCCCATGCCATCTGCCAGAGGTGGCCCTTCACATTACTGTCATGAACAGCTTTGACAAGAGAAACATTATGGGAAGCCACGTCCTAGTGTGCTCTCCCTGATGCCAGGTATGCAGAATGCTTCCTACAAGCTACACTTCAAATACGCAACATGCTGGGAGCCTACAGTAACACAGTCTGGCAGCAAACAAAGACTGCCAACTTGGAAGGAAGAACTAAAAGCAGATGGATGCATCTGCATTAACTCAGGACAATGCAAATCTGTTTTTCTAGGAAAAGTCTGGAAGGAAAGCTGGTTTTCCATGGGGAAAGATCATTAGTGATAGCCATGGATTCCGTCAAAGCCCTTTAGCTGGACTCTTGCTGAGTGCCATAGAGAGCCCCAATCTAAGGCAGTGCCTGAAGACACAGTGTTTGGCAACACCATCTGCCTCTCCTTATCCCATCCTTCTTCTCTTTTCCTGCTTCTCATAACCCATGTGGCATTGCCCTCAGGCTACGCTGGAGACAGAGCTGGGCAAGAGCATATCCCAGTTACTTCAGGCAAACCCCCAGCTGTGTCCTGAGCAATGCCTGGCACGCAAGATATCCAAGCAAGTGCTCAGAACAGCACAGTTTAGCTCCTGATTCAGCCTCCCCCTGGACCAACTCACCCCATTTTTGCTCCTTAGCACCACCTAAGATTATCTGTTAGCACTACCTATAGATCTGGTGGGTCTGTGACTCAAGGACAAGGCTCCTCCATGTCTGTCCTATGCCTGAAGCGACGGGACCGTGTTTGCCATGCCTCTGGACACTTGCAACATCTTCAGCTCTTAGGATGCTGAAGTGCTGCAGGGCACCGCTTTCCCCCTCGACCTCAGAGAGCTGCTGTAACACAGGTGATTAATAATTAACAAGCGCCATCAGGAACCCAACCACATCAACCTTGCGTCCCACAGCCCATTGCAAGCCAGTGACCTAATTCAGATCTCTATTCTTAGTTCCCTCCAGCCTCACCATGCAGGCACAGCCTGTTCAATACCCTCCAGGAAGGCCAGGTGAGTTCTCTGTAGTGCAGATGTGCTGCTGCACCGCTGCGTTACACCACCACCAAAAGACTCTCAGAGGAGAGCTGAATGGAGCCTATTGCTTAAACCTGCTTCAGCCCGAGCCTTACCAAGTGCCAGCTCTTACTTCAGGAAGCCTCAGAAGCGCAGCAGACTTGGATTACTAAGACATGCATGTGGAGAACATCTGAGGACTGCAAACCACCCCTGAATCCAGCCATCCCTAGCTTTCAGGAGTCGGAGTAAGAGCTGCCTGTAACACATGAGCCTGGCCATATCTGACAGCTCTAAACATCAAGCACAGCCATGGGAGAGATCAGTTTCCCCTCAGGACCTGGAAACAGCTCACCTATTCCCAGCCCTTGTTCTGTTCTATTATCCTTGACACCTCTGTTGCCACTCACTTCAGTGCCAACCCAGGGCTTGGCTGTTCTGCTTAATGGGAGGTGAGGGCTCTGAATTCTCTATCAAACCCTCTGTCACCGCAGGCTGCTGAGCTGTCAGGAGCGTGGCAGATCATAGCCCCACCGAACTTCACAGACAGCTGAGCTCAAGCTCCCCCTCCGGCTCTCGGGAACAGGCTGTGACACTTGAGCTACGAGCAGCTTTCCCTGGGGATGCGAGTGCTGTGATGCTGGCCCCGCACGAACTCCAGCCCAGCAGAGAGCTGTGTCTTTGGGTGGGTGCCTGACACATGTCTGCACCAGTCCTTCACAAGTTTCACCCAGAATCTGTGGTCTCAATCTTGTTCCATGCATGCTTGAAATCTCTAGTGGTGTTCGACTCAGTGAAGGGAATTTTACAGCTTGTGTCAGGCAGAAGGGCACCTGTAGCTTTAAATATCTATTTATTAAGTTAAAAATGCTGTGTGTCACCCCCTTGATCTTGCCATCCTCTGAAGTCACACTCAGTGGTCTCCTTTGCACCCTCTGCCACAGAGGAGGATCAGAAGCCTTTCACACAATCCAGCAGATGCAGTATGAAAACAGCTTCACATACCAAAGACTTGAGACAACAAGCTCCAGAAACACACACACATAAACAGAGTCCTCAGAGCTGAGCTTTTGGGATGTCAAGTGGAGAGCAGTTCCCTGCTTACTAGTTAAGCTAGTAAAGCAAGAGACCAGAGGGCAAAGAAAAACAGATGCTAAGAGAGGGAAAAGTGATGTAAGTCTGTGCCCAGCAAGAGGCACAAGGCACAGGGACATAGGAACTGCAAGCTGGAACTGAGATTCCTTCTTCTCCAGAGGTGAAGCATCACACAACAACTCACAGCAAAAATACAGCTGCTCCATCCCACCCCATGTTTTCTCTCCCTACACATCTCCATGACCCTCCTGCCTCTCAGAAGCACAGCCTTAAGCTGTATTCTGTGCCCACAAACACAGCTGTGGATAGCTCTTCCCCATGGGCTCTTACTGAAGGAAGACCACCCTTGACCATGGGGACCATCACCTCACTCTGGCTGACACTGCCCTTCACCATCAATGGCAGGACACACAATGGGATCAACACCCAGCTGCGGCCAGGGAGGTCAGACCACAGCAGCACTGACCTGAATGGGAACTTCCCTGTCCCTGTAAGGGACATGGTACTGTGTTCAGAGCTGCAAGGGGAGCAGAGCACATGTCATCAGGGCTCAGGCTGAGTGCCAGCCCAGCATCCAGCACGTCATTCACACATGCAGGGACTGAAAATCCACTTGTGGTAACAGCACGTCTGTTTCTATGAGGTGGTGGCCAACTGCGAGTGCTGCTCACTTCATCACCACCTTCCCCTCCATCCCCAAAGCTCATCCCATTTCATAGCTGTACTGTCCTAGAGCCCTCCAGAGCAGGACTCAACCAGCTGCCAGCACCCAGAGCCAGGCTGCCCCTTTGTGTTGCAGTGCTTGCAGGTACCAACACCAAAAGAACACAAATGTGAAGGTGTTTCAGCTGCCTCCAAGCTCTGTCCCTGTTATCATATTTCATACAAATATTTGGCTGAAAAATACATTTCCTGGGACACTGCTGCAGCAAGCTGCTACAACTGTCAACGTAAATGATGTTCTGCCAACGGCAATCTCACAGTGTCATCTCTAATAACACACTACTAAATCCCAACTCACTGGGGACGTGCTCATCTGCTGGGAGGCTCTTCAGTAGCGTGCCCAGCCCAGACCTCAGCCCTGCTCTATCTACGCCCATCACCCTCATCATCTGCTCTCCCCATTCTTGCACTTATTGCAGCATGTGGAACAAGCAACTAAGAATAACAGATGAGCTGCAGGAAAGTGAAATTTGGGTTAGCTATGGAGAAGAGAGATCCCAACATCCATTCAGTGTGGAAGATGCTGTGGGAGTTACAGAGAGCAACACTCCTTGTGTCATTTAAAAACAGAATGGATGAAGTCCTTGCAACAAAGCACTGTGCTAGCAGCAGCCCAGGCTCTGATAGTTATTTGTGCTGCACTGGGGATGCAAGCCACATTTGTACTAATTGTGGAGCAAACCCACAGCAAGAGGTAGTCATTATCCCCAAGAAAACACACAAAGAGCAAGTGTGTGCATGACATGGAGGGGAGAAGTGAAGCGATAGGCAAAGTGACCTGCTGAGACTACACAATGTCATGTTCCACAAGCATTTCTGCTACTCTTCTTTGAGAACTGCTTTATGAAGCATGGTGACACCTCAAGGACCTGGGATCACAACCAGGACATGCAGGGGATTAACTCTTTATAAATGAATTCAGAGTAGGACTCCAGAGCCTGCTTCCAAAGAAAGGAGCTACAAGAAACAGGACACAGCCCCACTGACAGCTGACCCCAAGGAAAGGCAGCACACGCAGACAGAGCGCCTGGGAAAAGCATCCTGCAGCCAGCTCCTAATGCCCTTTTTGGCAGAGAGCACAGCAGGGCTGCAGTGTTCATTCATCATGTGTCCAGGTGAGGGGCAAAGGGATGGAGCTGCCAGCTGTGTTTGGCACTCCATCCACCGGGGAACAGTGGAGATCCAAAGGGAAAACCCCAAGTCACCCCTATTTCAACAGCAGGCTCTGTTTCAGGCCTGCATGGCTGCATCCCGCTGTCCTGTCTGCTCTCTTTCCTTCCAGCTCAAAACACCACTTCCCAAGGGAAAGTCTGGAAATTTGCACCATGAAGTCTGCACAGCTGAAACATCTGCAGCACTTACAGCCCAAGGAAGGCACCGCTGCGCTCTGCCCTGAGTAACACCAACGTGGGTCCAGCCTCTGGCACACAACACGGAGCCCCCATGTGATGGGGAAGTCACACCGACAAGGGAAACACTTTGGGGGGTTTAGACCATGAAAATATGCCAGAAGGGGGTCGTGCTGATTGCTGCCTCTACTGAGAAAAAGCCTTTAATAGGGGAGGTGGAATGATTCCCAGCACAAACCTTTTCCAGGGACCTTGGCATGGCAGTGGGACTGAAAGAGTGCAACTCCCACCTTCCCTCAGTGCAATCACTCACTAGCCATTAGCAGGGGGTGAAATGTGGTTTAGTTGCTCCTGGCTGCAGGCACATGGGACTTTGGTCCCCGATATTCCCAAGTCAGCAACACTAAATAGCCATGTTTCAGGTTATTCTTTCTTTCGGTTTGGATATTTCCCCCCCCTGGAATTTTTTGGTTCGGTTTAGTTTGGTTTTATGTTTTACAACTGGCAAAGGATTTCTGCCTGACCAGTTCACTCCAGTCTAAGCTGCTGCTGAACATGGAGGAAAAGACCCCTCAGGCCAGGCCACGCATCCAAAAATGTGCCTCTGATGGTGAAGTGCTAAAACAAAACAGGATCAATACCATGCCAGTCACTCTTGGAGGAGTTTGCAGCCTGCACAGGTCACTGCAGTGTCCCATCTGTCTCAGAGATACTTTTCCCCAATTATAAAGCCCCCCAGAGATTTAACAGGCATGTTTTTCATCACTGCCTGCTCAATCTGGTGAAAAACTCAACCTCACATATTTGTTTTTGCAGCCAGCGGGTGGTGTGGTGCTGCAGAAGTGAGATTTGGGTGAGAACTCCAGGCAGAAATCTGCTCGGGCCGGCTGGTGCTCCAGAAGGAACGCTTCCCATTTAACCTCTTCCATTGCCTCCATTTGCAAAGCAGATTAAACATTGCAGAATTACAAGATACAATTATGCAGAACGAGTTATGATGCCAAGGACAGCATATTCACCTTTGTGGCTTGATCAATATTACTTATCAATAGCAGAGCAGATCCAAGCAGGGAGCTGCCTCTGCACTGTGGACCTGCCCGTAGCAGGGCTCCCCCTCGCCTGGTGCCTCATTAAGCACACAGAGGATCTGGCAGGGGCTGGCAATTAGATACAGGGTGTTCAACTGCTCACAGATTCTCTGCAGATTCCACACAGATTACCTCCATGACACAATCCATTGATCAGAGGTGCGTTCTCAGGCTCCACACTTAATTACACTCCCTGCTGATGGATGAACAGCAAAGCCATCTCTGTGAAAATACACTGGTAGCAGAATGCCAAGCAACACAATCCTAAACAAAGACAAAAGGGGCTGGGAAGGATTTCAGAGCTTTCAAGGTTAAAGCTGCCTACAGAATATACCGGGATCAGCACAGGAGACAGACATGGCCTGAATGAAGGGCCAGCTCAGTCAGACTCCCAGCCCTGCTGAGTTTGTCCACTTGCAGGACCAGGATTATACAACCCTGGGGGGCAGCCAGGCGTGCTGGGAAGGATGCTGGAGTCTGGAGTCCACACTGCACTTCGGCTCTCAGCTATGTTCTCATGTCCAGACTTGCCCACTGCACTCTTGGTGTACAAAGAAAAAAGCACTCAGAGACTGAGGCCCAGATCGGGAGGCAAAAGGCAGCTCACATCCAAAGCCTTGCTCCAATGGTCTGTGTCAGCAGAAGAAATCCCAGCTGAGGCTGCTCTCAAATACCACAACAAGTTCTCTGGAGCCTACCCAACATCTCAGCAAAGAGCTAGCAATATGGACACAGAATACAAGCTGGATGTCACTGTGCTTCATCTCCCCTGGAGCCTGCTAGGCAACCCACGGTAGACACAGCCCAGCCAACTACTCCAGCCTCCAACCACTTCTCTTGGTAGCTCGGGCAAGCACCTTCCTCTTTCCCTGCCCAGCTTCCCTTGTCCTGCCATCCAAGGCCACTGGAGATAAGACAAAACACTACTGCACTTCAAGATGCAAACAGGGTGCCTGACCCCTTCTAATAGCCACAGAGCATGAAGGAGTTTAGGGCTGTTAAAATTAAATGGCTGCTAGAATCCACCTGCAAAAGAGAATTCTTGGGCACAGAGAGAAACAACCCCATGACTATTGTTGGCTGCTGAGTCCTGTGGCTTGGCAGAGCAGCCAGCTGTGAGTCCCAGTGCTAACACCTCCCACCCCAACCTGCTCATCCCATCAGAGTAAAGAGAACTCTTCAATAAAACACCTTCCCTGCAAGTTCTAACCAAACGTGCAGAGCCACACCAGCGGCAGGGATTGTCACTGGTGTGTCAGCTCAGCTTGCCATCACACACAATGGTTACCTGGCCCATGTGCCTAGCCCAACATGCTCCTGCCTGCACTTACCTTTGAGAACACTGAGGACTGCAGCATTGCTATAGCGTTTTCGGGCGGCGTTGGTTGCCACGCAGTGGTAAGTCCCAGCATCACTCTCCTGCACATCCACGATTTGGAGGACACCATTTGGAAGAGTTATAAACCTGAGTGACCAAACAGAAGCGTGTGAGACAGGCTAGGCCTTACTCAAGACATTCATCAACTCAAAGGCCCCTGATCCCTTTCTTTTATCCTGCAAATGTATCATGCAGGAGTGCAGGTCCTGGAACCCACAGAGAATGGGACGAAGACATCGCTGAGCAACCCAACTGGTGGTCCTTAAAAAGCACCAGCAGGTACAGACCTATCTGTCACCACAGAGTCTTCACAACACTGCATCTGCTTTTGGGAGACCAGACTAACTCAGCTTGGCTGACACAAACTGTATAGTACAGAACAACTACATACACACATGCACATTTCTACATACAGATTGGCAGATGACTCCAAGTGTGCAAGTGTCTCTTCACACACTACAGCCACTTTCACCACTTGCTCTTCACAAAGGTTTGGTAGCCAGAATAAAAACCCATTGCACGGAAGTCTGAACACCATCTGTTTTCTGCTGTACCTCAAGTGACATGAAGGGACCAACTGATACACGGCTGCACCTCCATGGCCCAAAGCAGCCAGAACACAGCCACCTGAAGCTGCACCATTCCTGGGTTGTGTTGATCCCTTCTGCTCTTCCACAAGTTTCTGGCTTTCACAAGCTGACAACCTCAGAGCTGGCCATTCAGCATCCCCCCCACTTGCCAATGGGGTGCTACTGGGCAACACTTCCGTAGAGTGAAATGGCTACATGGCTCTCAACATGAACACAATTCCTTGCTGCATTATACTGAACAAAGCAGATGATTAGCAATTAGCATAAAAGTAGGAGCTGGCTGTCAGCATCTCCATTTTCTGCCTGGATTCCTAGATGGCAGCCTCTTTATTCTTGAATGCAAGGCGCAAAGCCTACGTGATCCTATTTAATTATATATGAGATCCATTTTTAATTGCACGCCTCTATAAACAGAGCTGCCGAGCTTTGACAGGCAGCTCTGGGTTATCAGTCTTCATTATGAAGAGGACATATTCAAAGGCAATTGTTAAGGGGAGGGATAGCAGCTATTCCATGGAAACAGCACAAAGACAAGCTATAACCACCACCACAAGTCCTTCCATCCACAGAGAGGTCAGGAAGTGAACCTGGGAAGTAAAACTATGGTTCTTTGCAGCTGGAGTGTCATGAGCAAAGGTCAAGGAACCAGGAGGACCTGAAGGTATCACTTGCCCTATATTCAAGCCCTGGTCACCAACGGCACTCCTGCAAACATTTAGCCTCAATCTCCAATACTGGAAAGCCCTCCCCTGCCCTAAGCTGTTCCAGAGACAAACATCCCTGCTGCAAGTCTGGTGTCTGTCCAGGGCCCCAGTTGCTGCAGTCTGAGCGCATCACTTCTTGATGACGAAACCAGAGAGCTGACAGAGCTCCTCCAGTCACCACACTGGCACAATCAGTCTGATTCATGCACACAGACTTGCTGAAGCTTCCCACGTACCCAAAGGCAACTGCCCCATATCCCCAAAGCCACGCTGCTGCTACTTCTAAAGGCTTCCTTCGGGCTCAAGCCTCAGAGGCCTCAGAGGAGGTGGCAAACAGAGAGCCCTCATCAGGATGCCTCATCAGGACTCCGGAGAAAGACAACAAATATTTGCATCCTCTCAGCTCTGCGGAGGCAAAGCCTCCCACTGCGATAATATTTATTTTTGTCGTGCATCTGCTATTTGAGGCTGTAATTAATATCAACATATTTCAAACACTAGGCAAGGCTTCTCCCAGCCACAAAAAGACACTCCAATTATGGATCACAGATTCACTGAGCCTGGGAAGGACCTCTGAGAAATGGCTGTGGTCTCCCCCCTCTCTGAGCAGGGCTGGTTAGACCAGGTTGCTCAGGATCATGTCCGTGGAGAGGCTCAGTCAATGCACCCTGCTTGTCCTCAGGGCAGAAAGCAAGCCACTGTGTTCCTAAAGAGAGCGGGCGCTGGAGGCACTGGGGAGACTGGATCAACACATAAGCTCAAGACGGGCCCTTTGGCAAGGCCAGCAGTAGAGAGATCCACTTGATGCAACACAGCCTGTTGGGAAAGCATGAGAGAGGTGAGAATTGCTCTCGAAGGGAAATAAAGAGGGAAGAAGGGCAGGATTTCTTCATCCACAGTCTCTCCCAGCTGCTCACAAAGCCTCCAGCTCTTCAGGCTCCCAGAAGCCCTGAACTAGAAGCCTCCAGGCAGCCTGCAAGGGCATTCTGCTCCATCCCCAGGCTCTGCAGGGAAGCTAAGTTTGCCTGATTACTCAGAGGCAGGGGGTTGGAAATAGATGAGCTTTAAGGTCCCTTGCAACACAAACCATTCTGTGACTCTAGGATTCTATGATTATCAGGGCAGTGCTCAAGAACTGCAATCAAGCACTGCTGCTTTGTACCCAAACCCTGCAAAACTACAGCTCAGTGTGCTAGGCTGGGTGTGTAGCAGAGACTATTCCAGCATTAACAGTTTGATTCCCTCGCTTACTTTCTCCCCAATGAACTGCTGGCTCACCCTTCCTTCCTCACAGCCTCGTGAATGCACACAAGACAGATCAAAGCATCAGTCCTCAGGACACGTGAAGAATCAGCAGCTTTGCTGCAGAGTCAACCTTTGCAAGGCCTTTTGCTCACAGCTCAAGAGCCTGTATGTGAATGTGAACCACGTTAAGGCACTCCTGACACATGACAGAAGTAAACTCTCCACACTGATAAACCCCTCCCTTAGCCAAAATGTGGAAAAGATGCTGTGAATGCAGACCATGTGATCTGTAGGCTATGTGTTGATGTGCAGACCTCCAAAGACCTCCAGTTCCTAGCAAGTACTTGGCTCTAGAGAAAACAAACAGCAATTTGGAGCCTGGCGTGAAACCCAGCCAGCACCCAGAACAGAGAAGAGATTATGCCAAGAGATGGAGCACACACCCAAAAGCAACTGCAAGCTAGAGGAACCCTGCAAGCCACCTCTCAGCAGCTGCTGCAGATTTAAACCCATGTTTTTAGAAGTATTTCAGAGCCAAAACTGCAAAATACTTCTGTGCCTTACTCCCATGTAGAAGTCAGAACTTCAGCAGGGCAGGAAAGGTGTTCTGAAAACATCAATAAGCACTTCCCTACCCTTTGGGTTGTCTGTTTTTTAAGCTGAGCCTTCAGCACCTTTGAGAAGGCACCATGCTAGAACCTGCACCCAAAGGCAAAGGCTGAAGACAGTGCCCAAAGGTAAGATAAACACAAAAAGGAGAAAGAAAAAAGGAAAAGCAATCATTTTGCCATGATTACTCCATCCCTCTTAAAAGAAATCATAAACATTGATGTAGTAGCGTTATCTCAAGGGTATTATCTACAGCCCCAGAGCCTGATTTTGTACGTACACCTAACCATGCTATTCTGGAATATGAAATCATCATCCTGACGCCTACCTAGCCCAATGATTGCATTTTCACAGGCTCATCAGAAGTGTGCACAGGAGGGAGTCCACAGTAATCAGGCTGGCCCAAGATCTGGTCCTCAGGCATGATGCAGTAAGGATAACACAGAGCTCTGGTTAGCAGCCAACATTTCCTGGAATTCACTTAATTCCTTCGAAAGCCGGTTATAATAATCCAACAACAACAACTAGACAACAACAAAAAAAGCAAATCCTTCTGAAAAAAGCATATTAGCTAAAACATGATTTAAAAAGCAAGATCTGCAGCCAGAGATTATGCTCTGGCTTTTACAAGGAAAACAATTTTCAGGCTGCCCCTGTTGAAGGCAATCTCTGAGCAAGTAATTTCACAACATCCATTGAGCTGTCTCATTAAAAAGCTATTGCCCTATTTATGGCACACTTCCCTCTGCAATCCCTTCCTTTCTGTTTTTCCTTTCCTTTTTTTATTAATTAGTTTTCTCCTTATTACAAAGCAACAGCCTCCTATAAACCTTTAGGTGCTCCACTTCAGATTCCAGGATAGAACCTCATAGAAACAGTCAGTGCTGCAGAACTATTCCCAAAATCTACCCCACCCCTCTTTCCTTCCTCTGGGCTTAAAGTCCCTGGGAGGGAATCAGCTCCTCCTGCAGATGAGAAAATGAGTTTTTAAGAACTAAAGGACAATGCAGCCACTGATTCCTTGCAGGACGGATGTCTACAAAGAGCTAACAGCCCACTGATGGTTTATCATCTCATGCCTGTAACAGACTTTTATTAAGGAAAAGGTATCGTGCTGCAGGTCTGTTGTGCCCCAAAAAGAAAATCCAGGGTCTTTCACCAGATGACCTGTAGACATGGGAATAAAACGAATGGAAAGGCCTCCCAGGCTCCTGTGCACACACAGAGTGCTCTGAAAGAATCATTAAACCTGAGAAAAATCTGGGCAGGAAAACAGTGAAGAAAACAACTGTCTCTATTACCACAGCCAAAATGAATCAAAACCCACATCACGGAGCCCAGTTGGGAGTGCCCAGGACCCCCAGTGCTGTATCCCCACAGGCAGCTGGAGAAGTATTCCTCAAACCAGGCGCCAATCCCCCAAAGACTTCTACCTCCCTTCACACAAAGGGACCCCATGCCATGGTCTGCTTCGCCCTGTTCTGCACACACAGAGGCCTTTGCAGGGTGCAGGTTCTGTGCTGTAAGAACTGGCATCATTTCAAGTTTCTCTATTCACTTTTATGCTGCTGTCTGCCCTTCTGCAGACTCCTCTTGGTTTCCCTCCAACACTCTGCATGGGGAGTAAATGTAAACTGAGCTGAAATTGTGCATCTTTGCATACAGGCCTTCCAGGCCACTGCAGAACTGAGGCTCCAGTCTCTATTACTTGAATTATCAGCCAATTTCTAGCCAATTTCATTTGCTTGAAACTACCTTTTACAGATTCAGCACTTGTTCCATCATGGCAAAGGCTCCAGCACAAGAGATCAGTAATAAAAAAGGGCTTGGTTATCTCTTTTTTCCCTCCTTTCTTTTTCTTTGCATCTTTTTCTGTGTGGGTTAGATGTTAATTTTATCAAGGTGTTTTATGGACCTGTTCGCAAGAACACCTCCTCTTTCATCACTTAATTACCAGGACAAAACCTTTTCTATCATCTCTCCATTCTACCTTGGTCAGGATTTGGTTTGCCCAAGCTGACCCAGGAAAGCACTGAGGGAATCACCTGGGTTCTGCTGGAACAGCTTCATGGTCCTTCTCCCATGTGATAACGGGGGGGGGCAGTCCCTCGATGCGACACTCAAACCGGGCCATGCCATTTTCTTCCACTGTCTGTGACTCCGGCTGTTGGAAAAAGCGTGATAAAGCTGGGGAAAGAAGAAGGGAAAGGAAGTTAATAACTCGGTGTTTCTGCTGAGGAATGTAAGTGTGATGATGTGTGAGTTAAGAGGAAGGCTTCTCTCTCACAAAGGCAGCCTGAAATGTAACTCCTCACCCCCCTGTGCCCTACAGGCCCTCCGCAGTCCTAACAACAGTAACTGAAAGGTTTCAACGTGCAAATCCGCTTCTTGCCTCATTTTCTCCTTTAGGGCAACAGTGTGAGAGAAAAGACAGGCAGCTTCAGCAGCTACCTTCCTAAATTGCTTCCTCTTCTGTTCACATGCTCTGTTAGGGAAGGATACGTAGAATGAGAAAAAGATGGGAAATGCCACAGTCCTGAGAGATGAGTTTCCCTTTGCCTTGCAGCATTCCTGCAGCCACAGGAAATTGAAACAAGGCAAAAGGAGGAATAAAGCCAGATGTCAACTTACACTGTGGGCAGTTGCTCTGTATAAGTAACAACTGCCTGCAGGCTGGCAGGGCTGGAGACTAAGGGAAGAGACATAAGGGCTATGATCCTCCTTCTCCACAGTGAACAGCTCTGCCTGCAAAAACCAACTTCACCATACTCAAGCAGATGAGATGCAGACAAGGGGATGCAGATACAGACACCTTGCTAAGAGGAGGATGGATTTCATACATGCCAGGGCACAGCTCTCCCCCCGCTTAAATGCTGCTTTCTATGCTAGAGAGGCTGAATTGGCTTTGGAGACAAAGCACTAAGGTTTGTGATTGCTGTTGGACCGCACCCTTCCCATCCTTCATACACAGCATCTCATCTTCCTCCCTTCCACGCACACAGCAAAACTCAGCAGAGCAGGAGTCCTCCCCCTGGGGCTGCAGCATCTGTCCTATCACAGCATAACCTGAAGGCATCTCAGTCACAGTGGAGCTCTGAATATGCATGCAGGCTCCTGGATGGGGGCAGAAGGCTTGTATTCTCCACCAGAAGAACTGGCTTCTGCTTTCCACAGTCTCTGTTACACTGCCTTTGCTGTTAAACGTGCTCTGACACACAAATTCAGCCAGCAATGCTATGAGACAAGTGCCAGAAATCCTGATCGTGGCACAATAAACATCAATTCCAGCCAGCAAACAGGCTTGACTGCAGGGCCAAGCACAGCACTGTGCTTATAAGGACCCTGAGTGACCTTCTGGTCCTCCCACCACCGCTTCCCAAGCACATCCATCACTGCTTTGGATTTTACAGGACTCCAGAAGCGAAGCTCTCTTTGCATTGCACACACACTCACACACACACTGTATTGAAGTGTCAGCTTGAGCAAGTATGCACAGTTCTGAAAATTAAATGCTTTTAAATGACCCATTGTAACCTCGCCTGGCATTAGTGGTTTTCTTTAATTCAAATGGTTATCACATGTTTAAAACAACTCATTGCTCTCCGCAGCAGATACAGATCGAATTCTCCCACCAGCTGTCCACCAAGTCTCATTTTTCAAATCAATTCAATCCAAATGGCAATGAAAAATGCTTTCCTGGAAAAATTCAGAAAAGACATTAATATGTAAGGCCCCAGTTCAGGCAACTGCTTCAGTACCTTCAAATACACGCTGCAGACCACTCTAACACAGAGTCGTTTCTACAGATTACAAGATCCTTCAAGCTCATGTTAATAAAACTTGCTGAATCCAAGTGCTTAAAAGAGAATCCATCAAATGGCAGCACACATCCAGGACAGCACCATCAAAACAACCTTCCACTGGCAGCAGAAATCCTTAATGCTCTTTCCTGTTATTCTCTTTTCATCCTATGAGTGTAAAAGAGAATCCTCTGGCAGGCTCTGAAGGGTCATGTACCCAGAAAGGTCATGACAGGAGGCAGAATCCATCTAAAAAGATGCAATCTGTAGCATGTGTTTCCTCTGCTTCATGTCAGGTCACTTGTATCTCTTCTGTTCACTATGAAATGGCATCACCTAAGCCGATACAATGAAGTCCCAAAGTACAGCACCTTTAGAGCAGTCTCCAGAGAGGGGAGAACCAAAGTAGCGCATGGGTGGGGCTGCTGTTTGTGCCCACATCACCAACAGCAGCAAAACGGCTCCATAAAACCCAGTGGGCAGCTCCCCACTCTCTTTTCTCTCCCTCAGAGCTCCATGCATGGACATTCCGTACAGTTTGGTAGGAGATGCAGGATGTTTAGGGAGCAAGGCTTAACGGCATCTTTTGGCATGAAGCGCAAAGGCATACAAAAGGGGACAGTGCCTCATGGGCTTCACTTCCATCCAGCCCCATCTGCCTCCTGGTTGGGCTCCAGAATGGCTCTTCAAAAGCAAAGAGCCAAGAAATGCCCCTGTGACAGATCTGTCATTAGGACGCGAAGCAGCGTGACTGACCAGTGACCCTGATGAGGGAGCACAGCATCCCTCGCTCCGAACAGAAGAGACCAGGAACAGCCAGGCTTCCCAGCAGAGCCAGCAAAGGCTAGGAGCTCAATGGGGGCTGAAGGCTCAACCTGGCAATGCACAGCAAACTGTGGTTCGTCTGCTAGTGCCTTCTTGTGATAACACTTGGAGGCTGCTCAGGTCCAGTCAGATGATGACAGTTGCTCTTCCTTCACCCAACAACACTGTAATCCTGCCATGGGCCACAGATTTTGTTCTCAGAAAGAAACATCAAAACATGGTATGAATGGTGTAAAGGTTTCTCTGATGCAGAACTGAACAAGAACCCTGGACCTCAGCACTGGCAAGATCAGGCAGACAGACTTGCTGGCCAGGCTCATCGATGCTCCGAAAGCATCCTCTGCATCAGGTTGGGGCTAAGATCACAGCGTGCTGTGATCCCGTGTTCCTCCTCTCTCAGCACCTACAGCAAGACCCAACCTAGGCTCAGAACTGACCTGCAAACAGCAGAGGAAAGAAGAGAATCAGCCAGAGCAAGGCGAGACTGTTGTGGAATGAGAGGATGGGAAAGCAGGTCCTGCTACTCTGACCCACTGCACAGATGTGTGTGTGGGTCACAGTGAGTACACGACAGGGTCCAACACACCGCCCACCCCAGGGCCACAGGAATCCTTAGGAGGGGCTGTTCTCCTCCCAGACACATATTCTGATGGAAGGGAAGAGCGCAGAAGTGCTGCAAAGCAAGAGGTTTTCATGTAAGAAGCAGGGGAAAAAGATGCTTGAAGGGAAAAGGGAAACAAAGAAGAGAGATACATACTCCACACGATTTTCAACTTCTCAGCTAGGGTTTAGCTTGTAAATCCTTCCCAAGTCACAGAACACCTCCCAGCCCTGTTGCACTGATTATCCTGAACACCTTAATAGGCCACTCAGTAAAAATTACTCACTGCAGGTGAGAAGGTGAAGAGCATTACAGCAAATTGCCTTCAGCAACATGCCAAAGCCCCAGGCTCTATGCCTTCAGGAATGGAGCATGCAGCTCCCTCCCCACTGACACGTTAAACCCAGCTGGACCCAAGCCGTGTGTGCCAAGGCTTTTAGTTGGGAGCCCAGGGGTGGCTGCAGCATGGTGGAACACCTCACCCTCCCCCTCTCCCAGCACACTGATCCATACAGGAGGCCGGGAGTTTGGAAAGGCTGCCAGCCAGCAACACTACACCCCAGGCAGAAAATGCAGTCTATGCAAGGAATTCAGCCTTCTGAAACAGGCTTGCTGCTCTCTCCCACAGCGCTTTACCCCCAGACTCCATGTGCTCATCCTCTTCGGACCTCTCATAGTTATTTCCAGGATGAAGGCAACATCAGCCCCCACTGGGATCACATGCACTGCTGGTACCATCCATATCTGAACATCTCACCCCTGACCAGGTCATGGGGTGGAAGGGAAACACACACAGAAAGTCATGGGAGCGATTTGCCACAGCCCCACAGCGCGGTGGAGGCAGAGCCAGAGCAGTGCTGGGTCTGCAGGGCCACAGCAGCACAGGACCAGTGCTGCCCAGCTAATCCATGCAGCACTTGCTCGTGCCTCTTCACAGATGCCAGTTCCCCACCTCCTCAAAACAGCATCTAAAAGTCCCATCTGTGGATGGCCCTTTGCCTTCATCTGCCAGAGGTTCTCCTGCCCAGCCTGGCTCTGCCTACAGGCACTGGCCCTCGCTCACCAATGCATCTAATCCACAAAATAGCATGAAATCCATACAACAAATCCAGTCTGCCTTTCCTCAAATCCCAGACATGCTGTTGGTCATGGAGAAGAGATGCTCTCCTTGTGGTGAGTGGATCACAAGAGCCCATGTGCACTGATTCCTGCTGTGGCCCGTCCCCGCAGGAGCAGAACACTCCAAAGCTCTCCTGTGCTCATTGCCAGCAGCCACGCAAGGCAGCCCCGTTCCCTCCAGGCACAGCAAACGTCTTCATCTGACAGTCACAATTACTGTAATTTTCTAGAACCTCCCTCGCACAAAATGTTTAAGCTAAATTAACAGCTTTAACAAATCTTCACAAATGTAGTTATTAACAGGTAGAAAGCTACACCTTCCACATCTCCAACAACGCCCCTGGTATTGCCACATGGGAGCACACGGGCCTTGGAGAAACCCACAAACCTACTTCAGCAGCCTCAGCTGCTCACTTAACAGCTCACACCGAGAGTCAGTACAGACTCGCTCCTCACTTGCCACAGCCACCACTGGCACGAGCTGTGCATGGCAGACCATAGCACCTTCTTCTCCCCCCCACCAAGGGCTCTTCCTTGGTTGCTGGGGAATGCTGGATGACAGCCACATGTTTATCCAGCAAAACACGAAGCTGAAGACCTGGGTCATGGAAGTCAGCAGTGCCACAACCCACACACACCATGCAGCCCCCATCACTGCAGCCTGTCTGCTCCAAACAGCTTCTCCCAGCATCCCGGCTCGCTGCTGTCTGGTGCATCCCCTCCCTCCACTGAGGAGCCAGCAGCCCACATAAAGAGGTGCTAGGGCTGCTTTTGGGGCTGTCAGGGGGGGAAGCAGACTCCCACAAGCCTGAAACACAGCAGATGACACTAACAGCACAGGAACAGTGCTGAGAAAGGCAGGAAATATGTGAACGCCCCCCGCATGCACCAGCAAACGAGACAGGGACTCAGCATGGCATGGGGAGAAGAATTTATCCCCACCACCACCTTTTCTTAAGAAAAGCAGTGCAGGACTCATTCACATCAGCCAGCAGCACCAACTGCAAAGGGAATAGGCTGGGCCCTCAGCTGCCCAGGACAGCATCCTGGTGACACCAAGTACTGCGCTTATATGGGGCAAGTTAGCCATGAATCAATGAAGGTATAAAAAGGCACAGGAGGTGACTTGGTAGTCCAAACACCCAGCACTCCTACTTGCCATTGCACAGAATGCGCCACACCCCTAAATGGGATCCCCAGCCCAGAGAAGAAAACACCCTGCAGGTCAGAAGCAGGAGCTGATGGCAAAGGATAACATATCCCACCGGCTGAACAGGTTTTCTCCTATTGCCCCCAGTTCAGCAGCGCCCAGGGCAATCAGCACAAAGAGTGACTCCAGGAAACAGCTTTGGATACTGTGTTCAGCAGCAGGAGACAAAAAACCCCAGGCCTTTCCCATCCTCATTTGCAGCAGCTGAATGCTAATGCAGCAAGTGCTCCTGCCCAGCCCACAGAACAAATCGAAGTGAGATGCATTTCATTAATCAATTCCCTCACTGCTCTCCATTCAGAAATGAGTGTGTTGTGTGAGGTGCATGCATGTGCCACAGAAGTACCACTTTCCCTGTGCTCATGGTAATAAAAGGAGACATAAGAGTAGCACAAGGAGAGAGTTCACCTGAAATGGTGAATACGGTGCAAACTCTAACACAAGGCACCCCTAATAGGGAATATATCCTATTTCAGGGTGGCTGGGACTGGGGACAGAGCAGCCAAAAAAATCCTCCTGGATTAATGACACCTTTCCTACTTCAGATCTCCCATCTTCCCAAACATATCTGTGTTCAGGATCCCCGATTCCATCTTCACAGCCCTCAGGGGTCCCTTCAATTAATGAAATCCTGGAACCAGCTATTTATCTGGCACTACAAACCACTGAAAGGAGGGAACAGGAGGGAAGGGTGACCAGCAATCTGTGGGCACTGCATGTTAAACATGATCTGGCAAAAGCTTCATCTGTCATCAGGAGTGCTGGATTCTACAGCACAGTGCTCACAGACTGAAACACACCCTTGGCCAAACATGGACCTGCCTGGGGTAGCAGAGGCTAAACACATCACAGTGCAAAGTGTGTGTTTGGGCATCCGCTCTGCATCTTCACCTGCCACAGCTCTGAGCAAGTACAAAAGCACCTCATCAGCATTTCCATAAGCTGCTGTACTGGACAGAAGTGCTACTGTATTTGCATGATTTACTAACCTCACCTGTTTGGTAGGTGAAGGAATGGTGTATTGGCACTCTCTACACTTCAAATGGCTCCAGAAGCCATTCCTGGGTACAAAGGAATTTTATCCTTGAAGGCTGCACAGTTCAGATCTTGAAGTGTTATTCTCAGCAATCAAAATGAAACCGGCCTGAATAGCCCTTTCTTTCATCTCTTCCATTATAAAGAGATATTAACCTCACAAGACAATCCTGACAGACTCTTTGTCATGCAGACAGCCATCTGTCTCTCCTAGTTTCAACTGCCCCTGCTCTTCACCATCTGGAGTTTCCCCAAGGTTCAGAGGTTGGCCCCATGCTGATATAGGGTACATTTTGCCTCAGTGGCACCTACTCCATTCACCAGACAGAGGAGGAGCTACAGCTCCTTGGCTCTGCCCTGATCTCAGCCCTCCTTGCTCAGCATCAAACCCCCCAAACCCCTCCACACTCCTCCCCAAACTGTGCTGACTGTTCCCCAGGGAATGCAGAAGAGACCAAGGGTGACCTGCAGGCAGCCGCGCTGATGTGCATGGCCAAAGCCAGTCCTTCCAGCTGTCCCCACACAAGTGATGCGGGTGCATTCCTGCACACACCATCCAGAGGCACCTGAATGCGGAAAAAAGGCAATGGGTGCTTTCTCTCAGCCACCTCCCCATCACCAAGCGCCATAGCTTCAGACAGTACTCACTTTATCTCAGGCTCTGTGGGAGGCAGATGGTCTATACAGATACCAGGAGGGGGAAAAAAGAAAACCAACAAAAAAACCCAACACTTACTTGAAAATCTGACTGCAGCCGTTTGACTGGTGACAGCCCCGAGGGAGCTGTGAGACACACAGGAGTAATTACCCTCAGCACCAGACTTCTCGGGGTATTTACTGTCCTTCGCCGCACCCTGGGATGAGATGAAGAGTGATCCATTCGGAAGCACATGCAGATGTTCCTGCTCTACTAATGGAAATCCATTCTTCTTCCATGTGATATTGATCACCTGCTCTGCAGGGGCTAGGTTACAGTCCAAAACCACGACTTGGTTTGGCTCCAGTATCACCTTTGCAGGACCAGCACTACAGCTCAGCTCCAGAGAATCCCCTTCCAACAGCCTCCCTGCAAAGAGAAGACAGTGTTACAGGACCTGCTGCTTTCCTTTATTAATCACACCCCAGTTTACAGTTTCAAGTGAGGGAAGCATGGTTCTCCAGGAGTATGGCTGGAGATAACCGGTGAAATTCAGCCTTGCTAGGTGACCAGCACCTCCCATGACTTGTGTACTTCCATTCTCCATTATACATCCCTAGGTGTGCACAAACCACACCATTTCTGCCACCGCACACTGTGCCCAGCAGCTGCCCTTTCTGTCCACACTTGCTTCTTCCAGGCTGGATTGAAGCAGAGAACAACCAGAAAAAGGTGAAATGATGGCAACAGCAAGAGCAAGCACAGAAGACGATGCAGTAAAGGCCCCGATGTGCCACAGCTGCTTATGGGCTCCCCCTCAGCTGTCTGCATACCAGAGCCTCCTCCAAGGCTGATCAACACCCACCAGACAACTCACTTGGTACCCCAATACCAATGATCACAACTTGGTTGCAGTAGTTCCTCCTGAGGGGAAGTAAGAGCTTGAGCCCAGCTGGGAAACCAGAAAGACAACGTCTCCCAGTGTTCATGAACTGGGAAAGTTAATTTCACAGGGAAAACAAAAGAATAGCTAAAACCACGACCTGATGTCTCTGAGCGTTTTATCCCAAATAAGTGAATCCAGAATGAGAACAGATGATGCATTTTCCGTACTAGAAACGGATATTCCAGCTGCAAGTAGACAGTACCCACAACATGCCCCTAAGCAACCCGCCTGCTGCAGCAGGAGGTCAGAGCAGCGGCCAGGAGCAAGCTGAGCTGAACAGGTCTTGGTCTGGCTGATCTCCAAAGCCACGTACTCGAGGGGAGCTCCACCTCAGAAACAATGCTCAGCATTTCCTAAAAGAATATTGCCATTAATAAAATGCATTTGCCGTTAGAGTTCTCCAGAGACACTAAGTCAATGTTAGCTGGCAGCGCTGCTTCCACACACCAGCAATTTCAATCTCTGCTGCGCTCAAACCATCACCATCCACTCTTTTTATGGCTCTGCTCCAAATTATTTTGTCATTGCTCCAATCAGAAATGTTTCCTGCCTCTATAACAAGTTTATCAACACTGGATATGAACCACATGGCTCCCTGCCCGTCTCCTATCGCAGAAAGCTACAGATTAATTTTATAGGAATTCAAACACCCTATTAAACCTGCTACTACCTACTGCTGATAAAAGGGCTGCATGTGAAGGAGCGTGTGTTAAGCATGCAATTAGGGGCAATGACACGCAAAATTACACATGCAGGGAGATGGAATCTTTCCAAGGCGTGTGCTGGAAACTGCAGGTGCCCCTGAAAGAAGGACCTAAAGGACTGAATCCTGTCCACATGTGGGCTGGCTCTGTGCTCATTCCAAGGATGGGAACTTGTGAGGTTTGCTGCCATTGCTGGCTTGCAGAACGACCACCTAGACCTTGACGCTGGCCAGCTATGTCCTTCAGTGATGAGGACGCTACACAAGAATCCTACTCATCTGCTGTGGGTTGACTGCCAGTGTTATGGGACAGAACAGACCCTGGCCCAAGTCATCTTCACTAGGACATCCAGGGGACAATCTCCTAGTCCCCAAAGCCAACCCCCGGCAGGATGTAGAGCTGTATTTCACACTATGCTAACGCAACAGCACCAAATACGTGTGTGGAAGGTGACATGGCCAAACACAGGAGAAGGTTCGAAGACTGAGGCTGGAGTAAGGCCTGGAGGCTCACTCAGAGCTGAAGCCACAGTGCTGCTGTGAGAACCCCCAGGCACAGAGGAGACACTGCAACCCAGACACTCCTCTGAAGGGACCTATCCATAGCAGCTGCTCCTGGCAGCATGTCACACAGGGCTTAGTCAGCCTGTGTGTGAACACCACCTCCAGGGAGGTAGGGCTGTGAAGGCAAAGGCATGTGATGCAGAGCTTACTTCAAAAGATGTTGAAACTTTGTCTGCTGAAGTCTTAATCCTTTGCTTTTCCTTAAATCTGTTGCCTTGAGAAGCACAAGTAGAGACTGAGGAGACAAGGAATTCACTCAGATCACAGATCAGTTCCTGTAGCCAACGGCTCCAGCTTTCTCTCTGCATCTTTCCCCTTGACTCCTCTTTTACACGTTCCTCTCAGCAGTGACACTCTCAGACAGTCCTTGTGCAGCACCAGCATTATGGGCACAGATCTGCCTGCACCTACACTTACCCTCTTTCCATGCTGACCCTCCCACAAGGCAGCAGGGCTGGGTGAGCATGGCTACATGGAATCTGTTGGCTCTGCATGCTGAGCATCCCACGTCGCCCTCTGCCACCACACCATGGCTTCAGCTTCTCCGTATGCTCCTGCTCTGTAGCAGCCACTCCTGTTCCTCGCTTGGGGAATCAGCCCATTTAACTGTCCTATTTTCTATTTTCTTCAGACAGCAATTAAAATGCCATTTTGGTGAAAATACTCCTCCTCTTGCAAAGGTGAAGCGCGAGGGGCCAGCTGGCTGGCTCAGGCAGCCAGGAATAGAGCAGGGAGCTGCAGTGAAGCTTCCCACGCCAGCACAGGTTGCTGAGAAGCAATTATCAGCCTCCCAAACTTCAATCCCTTGAAAATCAACTCAACCAATGGCAGCAGGGTTAAGAACAGGCAGCTCCAGACTTTGCATCACAGCAGAAGTATCTGGGTTTTTAAAACATGTGATGATGTTTCTGTATCCCTAAATATCAGCCTGAAGTCAAAACCTACCTGGATCTAAGCTTCTGGTTGGTATGTGAGAGAAAAAAGGGGTGGTTATACAACACAGTGCTGGACTGCAGAACTCACACACACCAAACCAAACAGCCTGGTTCAGGTCTGTCTTTGCTATACTGAGAGGAGAAATGACTGTTGGAGGGAAAAGCATTCGAAGCATGGACTTCACAGGCCAAGGAGCACGCTCAGCAAGGAACATACCAACACCAGGAGCAAAGTATCCTCCAGCAACCAGTTTGGTCTGTTTCTATCATCAATACTTGAGGCACCCGCTGAGCTGGTCATGTCAATACCATCTCCCTGGCTATTAACAGGAGGAGATTGCCTTCTTCCATGCCTTCACACCAATAAACCCAATTGCACAACACCTATAAAGGGCAAATTCCTCTGTCCTGGGAACCTGTTCCAATCTCACAGTCCACCCAGTAACGGCAGAACCCATTTACAAGCAGCCAGCCTCCAGGGTATCAGTATGTTTCTACTTGCAAGAGTCCACTTCAGCACCGAGCAACGAAGGCTCCACACAATGGTGATTGCTCATGACCATACTCAAACCCCTGTTCTTTATTCTAGGAGTACCAGAAACGTTTCTAGACCAAGAAGCTACATAAACCCTCAGATGCACTCACAACCCTCGGGGCTCAAACTGAGCACCTGCCAGAAGCCCATGACAAGGTCAAAAGTACGTGACAACCCATTGCTGTCTGTCACTTAGTGCAGTTCAGGAAGGCTTCCAGCTGGGTAGATGAAGCCCCCAAGCATCAGCAGGCTTCCGACCTGCCCCGAATCATCTAGCTCCTTCCTGCCCTTTCAGCCCCAAAATACTGCAGGTTCTTGTGGACAGGCCATTTGCACAAACAGAGATTGGAGCAGCAGGGCCGAGGACCCGAGCCTGGCATTGCAAAAAGCCCCACTACAATTCCTGCCCTAAGATGTTCAAAGAACTGTATAAACACTGCCTGATTAAGGAAAAAATACCTTCTAGGCTCTCGAAACGTAGGAGGAGGTCTGGTTCAAAACACGGCACTAAATTAGCAAGCCTGACAATGAGATAAAAGCCCCTTCAAGGGAAAGGATCAGAAGAGAGTAAAATTATTCCAAGTGAGATCAAAGACAAAGGAAATCAGGAATGTTAAGTGCTTACAGAAGCTGCTGACTACTTCCAACTTCCATCCTTCATCATAGTGACAGGAATGGATACAACCCTGCTTAAACACACAGCACATGCTCAGCAGCCTTCTCCTCACCTTCACCCTCCTACCTGCCAGAGGTAATGCTGATGAATGCAGTGAAGCCTACCCAGAACAGCCACTGCCTCAGACAGCAAATACAGGACTCCAATGGACATCGATGAGAAGATGGAGATAAGGCTTCAAGTCAGAAGCCAGACTGGCTTTTTATGTATCAGTTCAAGGTAAGTTGCAGCTCCAGACCTGTACTTTGGAGCAAGACAGCTTTTTGCTTTTGCCTCCTCCTAGATGTGGTTTCAGTCATGAAAGCCCAGCAGAACTGTAAGTTTTCAGCTCATGGCTAGCTAAACTGAGGCCAAGGAACCCTGTACAGTAGTGCCCTACAGACAGCAACACTACACAGAGATTCAAAGCAGGCTCTTACATCCCAGCAAACATTGCCTGCAACAACACAACACAACTGAGTGCATCTCAAGATACTTCTCTGGGTAAGAAGGTGACAAAACCAGAGTGGTGAGTTGCGAGAAGAGAGGAACTGCACAGTCCATGTCCATCCAGTCCTGGGTAATCAGCAGAGTTCATATTAAACTCTGCTAAGCCCAGCAAAGTGCTGAGCTATTCTAAGGTGGACATCAGCGGCTTTGAGATTGTACATGTGCAAACACACATGTAGTTCTACACCACATACACATGCAGTCACACAGAGTTCGGGGGGAATGCAGATGTATTCCAGTGTAGAGCATGCCCTTTGATGCAGCAAGTTAAAAGCATTTTGTTTCCGTGACCATAGTATTTTCTGACCCAGGCTCTGCAGGGTTTCTTTACTCTCTCCTGTTAATCCCTAGGCTACATTACACACAAAAACAGCCCTGAAGAAAAATGTTCTCCTCCTCCCATCTATTTCCTCACTCCCATCAGCCAGCAGCCACCTCCAGTGGCCAGGCACAGTGAAGTAAACAGTCTCTTGTTGAGTGGCATAAAAAACAGGGCGATTCAGACGAACAAAGGTTGCAAAATCTTCAAGGCACCAAGCTGTCTTGTGCCCTCATGGGAGCACAGCCCCTGCCAGCAGCAGGCTTCATTCCTCATCCAAGCAGGCATCTGAAAATCCACATTAAAGCAGCCAGCATCTCCCTTCCCAAATTATCCATCTCAAGGCACAGCCAAAAATACCTTCTACCATCTCCTCTCCTTGACACCAAATGGAGGCAGGAATAGCCCAATTTACCACTGAGCAAAGGGGAGCTTGCACACCATGGCTGAGAATAGCACACAACCTCACTTGTGTCCTTGTATGTAGGGTTATTTTCCTTCCATGGGATTTAACCACTTAAATCATGGAGAGAAGACCTAGACAAGTGAGATGCTTGTCCTGGTGAAATCTCGGCTATCAGCAGTAAACACATCCTTGAGCTCTGTTACACGGCACGAGCAAATAACATGTTACTGTTCAACGGGAGACAAACGGCTTTGTTTGGAGGAGGATGAGGTGTGTTTTAGTAATTACTTTAAAATCAAAACACTCAGGCATAAGCCAAAAGAGATGCATTTTTGTGCTGCTGGTTTTGTACAGCACATAGCTGTATAAGCCCTGAGTAAGGTTGTGAGTAAACTTACTGCCAGGTCCCAAACAGCACATTGCCACGAGGACATACAGGAGGACATACAGCTGGTTCAGACAGTGTGTGCCCCAGCTCCAAATCCAGCAGCGCTATAAACTCATCAGATTAACCCATCCCAGTTACACAGCACAGCTCATGGTCTTCTCTACTGCTGTGAGAACAGCCCTAACAGCTCCAGGGCCACAACCTTGTCACCAACCAGGCTACCACCCAAAGGGGCTGTCCCAAAGGCAGCCAGAAATGTTGTATTTGGGGGAGATGCACTGTCTTCTCTTCAACAAACTGATTCAGCTACGGGAAGTCAAGGAGAGTTAGGCACATCCAATATTCCAAGGCACAATCATTCCTACAAACACCCAGCCCAGCAATTACAAGGTGGAGACCTTCACTTCAAGGCAGGGGTGGCCAATCTTTAGCACAGCTGAGAGGCCCCACAATCAACTCAAGGACAGGACCCAACCCAAAGCAGCTAAACCACTGCCAGCTCCCAGTGCCTTCACATGAAAACCCCCAAACACTTCCAGCCCAAAACAAATAACACTGCACCGATCCAGACAGGACCATTACAGCACAGGCCTTGGGAGATTAATACTTCACAGAGAACAAAGTACAAGGGTTTCTAATCTGACACACTTCCAGAGCTGACATCACTTCTAGTTCTTGGCAGCCAGAGGTTTTCCTGGGGAGCTGCTGTTGTGCCGCAGGTCCCACAGCCTGAAGCCTGGCCAGCGCATTTCCTATTCCACACACATCTGGCACTTTGGAACTGGCTTGTGCACCTTGCAGAGCTCCAGCCAAAGAAAACCTTCCCAGGAGCAAAGAAAGTGGCTCAGCGGAGCACTGGGTCATCGTGTGTGTTCTGTTCGGGGTATCAGGCAGTACAGTAGGAGGAAAGGGCTCCTCTCTCCCCTCCACATCCCGCAGGAGGTGGCAGGAATTCAAAGTGCAGTTGAGCCTCTGCACTGTCGCCTGTCTTAATTTATGTATTTATTTTGGATGCTGAACTGGTGGAGCTCAACAGGCACAATTAATCTCCTTTAATCAGGAGGGAACAGCACAGAAGAAAAGTGGAGTTACTACTTCCCAAGGGTTTTCCTACCTCTCAGCAAGCCAACTACTGTGCCATTGTTCTGCTCAATGCAGCCTTCTGCTGATGCTCTTCAGAGGCTCTCAGAGCTGCAGAAAATCTTTATGTTCTCACTGTCTAATTCAAAGGGCAACTATACTTCAGTGTGTCCCCATTAAAGCAACACAAAGCCCTCTTTCTCCTTGGAAACTTTATGTATTGACAATTAAAAGTCAATAGTTTGGTCTTAGCCTGGTTTTAGGGCAACTGCACTTGGCAAGTGGCGACCCAGAAAGAAATCTGGATGCAGGTCTCTGATGAAGTCTGCACTCTGGGTGCTCAGAAACATCAGCACTGAAAGCAGAACTGGAGGAGCTCTGGGGGTTGGAGCAACCAACTGTCACGACCTCTATAGAGCAGGAGGCTGAAAGAGGAGGTGGGCGCCTGAATCCCTTTGTGCATCAGGTCTTCAGCCTCCCCATGGCAAAATAGAACAGAAAACATTTTTCCACTCAATTGTTCACAAGGCCTGTGAGACAGAGAGGTCAAGATCTCTGCATTCCCTTCCCACTTACCAGATGTTACTGGAACTTTCCACCGTGTATTGGCAACGCAAATAAACTAAGAATAAGAAAGTTACACCTTCAGCCTCTCTGGAACAAAAGGCTCCTAAAACCATCTCCAGGGCTGGTGGAAAGACCATTGTATTAACACTTTGACAGCCATGTACAGCAGAGCGGTTCCAGTACTGAGCAGCACTCCCCAGTGGGAAGAAGGCTGCCTTCTCCTCATCCTGCAGGAAAGCAAGCTAGTTGGTTTATTTAATAATGCAACATCTCCCACTGCTGCAGGAATATTTACCCAGCTGGCAGCAAGGGACTCTCAGATCATCCCCTGTCACTAAGCAGATCCTAGCCTTTCATGAGCAGCTGGGTGCCAGACCAGCACTGTGCAGCAAGAGATGGCACTCAGAGACTGTCACAGCATCCTTGCATCAAGGGGTAGGGTACAACTGGGCTGGACAGGGCTTGCAGCAATCTGGTCTAGTGGAAGATGCCCCTGTTCATAGGACTGCTGGAACTGGATGAGCTTTAAAGTCCCTTCCAACCCAAACCATTCTGGATTCTATGAGCACTGACAGGGCAAGCTCAGCTCCATTCACACACAGTCCAGTGGAAATGCCCTGGAGCTGGCTGCTGAGCACAGGCTTGGCCATCCCATAGCCTAGGCCAGTCTCAACAGCTCAGTATCAACTGATTTCTAGAGAGGACTAAATACTCCAGTGCTTCTGTAGAAGCATCAGGTTTGCCCAAATACCTTATTTGTATCTACAGATAATGCCTAGCAGATAAACACAAAACCAGCTCTCACAACTGAGCTCAGTTTCATTGACATGTGTTATTCTGATGAATCTCCCTGCAAACAAATGGTCCACAAAGATGAAACAAATCAATAGCAGTAATAATTTATTCATCATGTTGAACTGCCGATGGCAATCATAATGGTAAAGTGCTTGACTCTTTCACGAAGGTTAAACCTTTGTATTTTCTCCTCTGTGCCCCCAGAAATGCTTCTGAAACAGCAGATGAAGTCTACCAAGTCTAGATTTTGGCTTGCTCTAAACTCTGCCTTTTTCAGGTCTCATCCCCAGGGAGTCCTGCACAACTGAGAGCTGTCCCTGTGTACAGCAAGATCAGCATTAGCCCCTCTTGTATTTAAGGATGCTAATTTCAATTGCCAAAGTGACTTAAGCACTAAATTCACTGAAAACCTCTTCCCAGTCTCTTGACACTGCAGACCCAGGGAAGACTGACCTGTCTCTCTCCCTTTCCCCCCTGCTCCACACCAAGCACACTGAACTTCAGGCTTTGCTCTAGCAACATGTCTGAGGAAGCCTCCATCTCCCAGCTGTCATCTTTCCCTTCTTAAACAGCCCATAAGGAACAGCTTGAAACGACCTCTGCAGAAGCTGCTGCCAGCGTGGGATGCATGGGGAGCTCAGGTCAGAGCCTTGGGTTCGCATTCATAAATCTACAGTGGAGAGGCATATTAAAATCACAAGCTTGAACAAGCACACTGGAACAATAACACATCAGAGTCCTGTAATTGGGCCCTGAAATACACTTAGTGCAAAAATACAGACCAGCTGCAATGTTGGAAATGCTCCTAATGCAATCCAAGGTAATTATTGGTAACAGACCATCAAACAAGTGCATTAATATGCTCTGATCAGAGAGAGAATCAGATGGACAGTCTGGCACAGCAGCTTGTACCTGCAAATTATGTAAATTATTTGAAAGAGCAAAGCCCCAAAGCCCTAGAAACACTAACTCTAATGAAAGTTATTAAATGCTATTTTTTGTTATCTGCTGGTGTTAACATTAGAAGGCCCATTTGCTGTGCTGACTGTAATTTTGCTGCTGAGCAGCAGTCCGGGCTGAATAAGCCTGATAGTTGCCATTTTCAAGGACCACATCACACTAAAATGCCTTGCTTAGATTGCATGATTTCATGGACAACATTTAAACACATAACTACTTCCTGCCTGCAGTTTTCACTGATGTCGGAAAGGAAATCCAGTCATTCTGCTTTTGTTAGATGCAGAAGTTCTTGATTTTAGTTCATGCATCACACAAACATGAGCTGCAAACAACACAGGGGACTTTGAAACAAGACCTCCTGTTACACCACCACCTATTTTTGTACTTGAACTATTTAAGTTTAGTGTATTTTTAGGATATACTTTCATCTCTCCATGCCTGAGAAAGCTTCAGTACCATGCCTCTTGAGAACAGTCACTTAACCAGAAACTGGTATTATCAAATAAAATACATTAAGATCCTTCACCTGTGGGCTACCTGTGGGCTCTTAAGCATGTTTTGTAGCTCTTCTCCCCTGGGTTACTGGCTTTGCATATTTCAAAGATAAAAACACATTAAACTGAAAGATGTTCAGTTCCAACAGGGAGTATTTCATGTCAGTCCCATCACCCTATAGGGGAAAGAAAAACAAGCATCACACTCGATTTCAAACCTTGGGAAAAGTCAATACATGGAGGAATGAGACAGGGTCCTCATTGCTAGTCTGAAACTAGAACCCAAACTTCCCAGCAAATAAACCCCATCCTCTCTACCAAACAATTCTTTCACCTTTGCAGCTCAAAAGTTTGTACACAAAACGCCCTGTAAAGCTCTGGAGCAAACTGACAGAGAACATCCCACGTTTACCTCATCTTAAAGGCCTCAAGGAACTTGGGCCACACTTTCCAATTTCCAAAGACAGACACCACACTGGCCAAGGGGGTAAATGCTAACCCTGAGATAAGGTCAAAACGTGGGGATGGCAGCTTGAGCATCCTAACATGACGGACATGTTTCTAGCTTTGATGTAGGACCCAACACACCTCATCCACCTCCAAGCACAGGCTCAAACCCAATGAAAGCCAGTGGATTTCATGGCCTGGTTCATTGCCCATTTTGCTTCACAGCAGGTCAGCCATGCTGCATCACCAAGAGCTGCAAGAAAGCTCGGCAGCAAAGAGGAAGAGTCTGGTACAAGGAAAGGAGGATGTGAGCCCTTTGACTCTGCCCTTGCTTGGGCTTACAAAGCCTGTGCTTCCAAGTGTAACTTGGCCCAACAGCCCTAAATCACCCACCACAGCGATATGCAAAGAAGGAAGGCGATGACAACAGCTGCTCTAATTTATTAGTTGTCTCTGCTCATGCTCACCAGCCCTCCACTGCTCCGTTTGCAACCAGACGGAAACGACGAGTGTGACTCGAGGCAGTGGGAAAAACACTTCTCCATCACTTGTCCTTTCCCCTTCACAGGCTCCGCTTCCAGTTGTCTTGCCTGTCACGAAAAGGAACTTACAACGCAGCGCTGACTGATGTACTGTAATCAATACAAACAGCTATGAGATCCCCTGGAAGGGATGTGGAAGAACGGCTCAGCGGCGATATTTATGACTGCAGGATACAACAAAGCCGAACAGCCCCAACTCTCCCGAGTATTTCCACTATTTACACTGAGATCAGAAAATTAAAATGATATTTTACGCTTAATGGTTCGAACAAGACCTGTGAAGTCCCTCTCTCGGTCCCGCTTACAACACAAACACCAATGACAGAGCAGCAGATGGTCAGAAACACTCCCCTAGAATATTCAGGCGATTCAACTTGAATCTGTGCCCAAATCATTTAACTTTAATGGATTCTTTCATTAACAACCAAAGAAAGGGAATATGGTTGCCAGGACATTAAAATCACTTTTTCAATTATACTGTTATAAAATCGAACAAATTAGCTGTAATTCTTAGCTGAAGCCTAAATGGAAGCACGACTTTATGAAAGAAATGAAAATTGATTTGGATTAGTGGGCATCAAGGGCTTTTTAAAAATTAACAAGATTCTTATGACTTCATAGCATGGATGGATTAGCTGGAGGTTTCACTGCCCTGCCTTCGCTACCTGCCAAAGCATGGCAGCTGGCTTCACAGCATTCGTTACAGCGGGTTTTAATTAGACTAAAGGGAGAGGATGCAAGGATGGAAGCTGGCAACAGAATCCCAGAGAAGCTGGGTGGTGGTTGAGTTCACCTTTTGGACCTGGCTCAGCAGGGTCTTGGCAAAAACAGGGAAATCAGAACCTCTAAGCTTTAGCAGGTTGCATTATCTTACTTGGGGTGGTCTTGCTGGAAGACCAAGGCAAAACTGTGCTGGATGCTTCACAAACACAAAAGAGAAATCAAGTTCAAGATGTTGGCTGTGAAGAGTGGGCAACTTTAATGCAGGCTACTAAAAAACACCAACCCCACAACACACCACAAATAAAACAGATAAGTATAGCAGCGGAAGGAGCAGTTCATCAGAAAACAGGAGCTGTAACACTGGGCACCAGATGCAAGGTAACAGAGCAATGGGGTTGCACTAGGAAGAAAAATGTCCTTTATATTGTGTAATATAAACGTCATGAAAGAGATGTTCATTGAATGCAACTTACACTGATCCTACAGATCAGGAACCCCAAGATATACTTTAGAGAGCCACCCCCTGCCAGGGAAGGTAGTGATTTGGAACTGCTGCTCAAAACAAAAGGACTGGAAACCAAGCTGGAGACTTTTATACCTGCATTGGCCAAAGTCCTTTTCTTTAACAAAGGCACTACTGGGCACAATCCTGCTTTGACCCCTGCAAGACAGACGGGATGATCCAGTACCCACGCTCCACCCCAGACATCTCCATCTGATGCCCTACCTGGAGCCCCTGCCAGCTGGCAGAACTGGCCTCTCCCTAAGGTAAATGCAGGAGAGCATTTCAAAACCATTCTCGTGAAACCCTGCAACACAAAGCACTTCAGAGGACTCCCCTTTAGGAGTCAGCGTGTCATATTTAGTTATTTCTACTCTTTATTGCAACGCAGTGGTTGACAATTTGCATCCGTAAAAGCTGGCTTGAAAAGTTAATCTTTCTTTGGACAATCCTGATCATTACTACTTTGTAATAGTCATGCTGGTTTGTCACCCTGTATCTGGCTTTCAGATATGCCACAGGGTAATATTCTCCAATAAATGAAGAGCTGTACTGAGTCAAGCCTTGTCTTGTAATCACAGTGGCTCTCTGTGTGCTTGTTAGAAGGTTTTATATTCAAGAAAACAGGAGAACACATTTTAATCCAGGACCTTTCAAGCTCCGCATGTCTTAGAGTTCTTTTAATGATCTAAAAATCAGGGCACCCTCTGTTTTTTTGTTAATATGAATGGCAAGATTTGGCCTTGTAGGGTAGCAACTATACAGGCATACCAAGAGCTTTATCCCATCTGGAGTAGTGATCTGAAAAGCCTGGAATTTGAGTGCTTCAAGAAAGGACACCCCTAGATGAGACTGTCACTGACAGTGATCATTCTGCAAGGCAAAGCAAAACGGACTTAGCTGGTTAATGGGCTCAACTAATGCTTTAGGCTGAAGGCGACTTAAGCAATATCTTTTTACTTCTGCATCACTACAACTTGCACACATTGAATTACAGTGCCTCTGCTGAATGGCAGCACATGCCAGGGTAAAGAACAGTAATTTCCAGCTAAAAGCATAGGAACTTGCTGACCCAAACTGCCTGACCCAGGCAACCAGCACAGATAAACACATTCAGCTGCTCCTGTGAAACCTGGCCTTCGGGCTCACACTACACCCAGGCAGAAAGCTGGCACTTCTCACCCCATTGTACATGCACCAGCACCTTCCTGTCCATCAACTGTGAATTAAAAGTACCTACAGGGACCTCTGAATATCCATTTTGACTACTGTCTATAAGGAGCAGCCTATTATTATCATAATTATTAGTAACAATTATACAACTATTATATATGTTAATATATGTCAATAGAGTAAGAACATTAACATATTCTCTACAGGGTATTCCATAGAATTAATGAGCTCTAGTAATGAACCTCACCTCTCTGACATCTTGCTGATACTTATTTCTAAGCAAGCTACCAAATTCAGCGTGCATCTGCTCAGGCATTGCACTGGCTCGCAACTAACTCAATACCTGTAGGTCAAAAGGACGTGAATGCTGATGGACAGAGGTTTGTGCCTTGCTCGGGCCAGCGACAGAAGAGGGAGACATGCATCTGCTCCTGCTATCTCTATTATCAAGCTGGTACCCTCTACTAACAGAGACAGGCAGCTCTGAGGAGCCAAGTCTCAAACCACCCCAGCTGTCCGCTGCAGTGAATGCCCATCAGTCCCCAAAAGCTCTCTGCTACTGCTACATCAATTCAGGTACATCACAGGCCTGCCCCTATTTCCAGTCCCAACTCCTCTCAAAGACCTTCAAGCTTGGCAAGAAGGCAATTCCAGTGGGGCTGCAGTTCACACCACTGTTTATAGCTAGAATACCGGCTTGCCCATGCTCTGCCACCTTCCCACCACCCTCAAGTGCCAAGGAAAGAGAAAAAAGCACTCTCCAATGCACTGGGAAAGAAATCACAGGGCAGAACTAAAGACAGTGAAATATGCTCCAGGCTCCTCAGAGCCACACACAGTGAGTATAGCAGGGCCAGGGGCAGAGAAGACAAAGTTTCTGTGACTTTGCAGTACTGGAGACTTAGATGAGCTCTTAGGCACAAGTTCTTCCCTGTGAAGGTGCTGAGGCGCTGGCACAGGGTGCCCAGAGAAGCTGTGGCTGCCCCATCCCTG
>JANRGW010052184.1:0-12341 GCA_024733675.1 Psilopsiagon aymara | reverse complement strand
CCATGTCCCCCAGAGCTCTGCTCCCCCCCATCAGGTACTCCCAGCACCATGTCGCGGCTATCTGCACCCCAGGGAACCTGCAGCAGCAGTTCGGAAGCTTTGACGTGCTCCCCCCATCACTCCCTGTTGCCTCTGCACCCCTGACCCTCAAACAGCCTCCCTCCATCTCCTATGGGTGCTGGGACAGCCTTGGCGTGTGAGGCCGGATCCTCAGTGCCATGCTGCTGTCTCACACGTGCCATTCTGAGGTAAGAAAACCTCCATGCAAGGGGGCAACAGTCCCCAGGGGACCTGATCCCCCCAAAGGAACACTGCAGCCATGGGGTTCACATGTTTTAATGATGGTTTAGGAGAGATGTGGCCAAGAGTCACCGCAGATCCACCAGCTCAGGCACCCGCTGGCCCCACACGCGCATGCTGACATGGGGACACGAACCGGAGCTGGGTGGCAGTGCCACACGTACCCCACCATCCTCTCAGCACTGGGGTTTTCTGAGGGCTGCCACAGCGGACACTGGCAATGAGACATGGGGATGAACCTACGTACGGCACAGCACTGCTCTCCTGGGGAAGAGCTGCCTGTGGAGGACAAGAAATGCCAGGAGCAGGGACATGCATGGTTACAGCAGTGCTGGGAAGCTGGGATGAAGTGGCCTTTGAGCCCTTCTTCGACTTCTCTGGCGTTTTCTGTGGGCAGCCACTGGATTTCAGCAGGAGCACAACAGCTGTTGCATGGTAATCACGATTAACCTGGTATGAAACAAGCCACGTGGGAGTTACCTGAAACCCAGAGTCCAGCAGGACCAGACCCTGCTGGAAAACACAGCCAGAGCACCTGGGCCTGAAATCCTTCAAGCCAAACATGAAGGGATACAACTAAGACTAGAGACATTCTGCAGTACAGTAGGTGTCTCCTGAAACCCAGCACCACCCTCTGTGAAAGCTCAGGAAAGGGAGTAATATGTTTTCCTATTGAGCTTTTAGCTGAAATAAGCTAGAAAATATTTATTGTTGTGTAGTCCTAAAAACACCCAACCAAACAAGTTTCACAAGGGCTTGTGAGCATCCCTTGCTGCTTGAGCATCCACAGATGCACCTATGGCTGCAATGTGCGCCTCAGCCACACACACCCCCTCTACACCTTGTAGCTAGTATTTTGTGCAAGACCTTAGGCACTGCGCTCTCTGTCCTTCATCACTCACCTCCTGTGCTCTGCCCTGGGGAGGACCTTGGGAGCAGGGGGTAAACACACATTTACCTGCTGTTCTCCTCCAGAGGCTGTTACCTATTCCTAAAAAACTCAGCAGATAGATAAGGTACAGATTAAAGCAACACTGACCCACCATCTCCCCCAAGCCCAGCTTGGTTATGGGCAGGGTATGAATTGCTGCATCGCCCGTGCTCACGGCTCTACCATTCAGTTGAAGTCCCACTTTCAACTGAGCAGCAAAAAATGCCTGGCTGCTGATGTGCCACAATGCAATCCAGGGTGGAAAAGGCCTTGGGTTAGACAAAGGCCCTTTTCTCCTCCTGGCAGCACTAGCTGCTTTTGCCTGCACCCAGAAGGCTTTCTTGCCGAGACACATCCTGAACTGGAGCAACGCTATTAGATCTTCCCTTTTCTGGGCACAAAGGTTTGATTTTTAGGCTCACATAAGCTAATGTGAAAATGCCAATGGAGATGTGGTGAACTTTGCAAACTGAGCGGCAACCATCACAGCCTACATTCCACCTCGGACTGTTACCACTATGCTTTTACCTGGCCTGCAGTAACATTTTGACACCTATGTGCTACCATGAGGTTAAAAGTCCCAACAAATTCTTCCCCTCGAGTCTGCTCCCAGCTTCTCACCCAGTGCTCCCCACCTCATGAACTGGTGTATTCACGGTCCCTCTTCACTTTGTGTGAAATGATGCCACTTGCAGATTCACAGCATGTCACAATGAATGTCCATCCCATGACAGCACCACCAAAATGCATCATTCCAAGGAGGCCTGATCACTTCAGTCCTGCCTTCAGAAAGGTGCCAGGATCATCTTGCTGGCATGAAGATCGCTGAAGTCTCTGTCAGGAGCAGAGACAAGTACACCAAACCACTAGGATCTTCTGAAGGAGGCAGAAATCCCATTGCTTGATTCATTTCACATTACACACAGGCAGCCAGAAGCTTGTAGCCTCCACAACCTCTTCGTGTTTGGTTGATTTGGGTAACAGGAATCAGCTTATTTGGGTGCCAAGCACCTTTCCTGCCAGAGGCAGCAGAACATAGCCCTGACCACCATCGAGCTCTGCTCTTAGGAGGGATGTGCTGGGCTAACGCTGAAAATTCAGGTGCACTTCACAGGGTAGACAATAAGCCAAGGATTCAGTAGGTGTTACCTTTGAAATTCAGGGACCTCAAGGATTTTCACCTCCCCTTGCCCACCAAAACACATGGCTTCCCAGCTGTGTGGCAAACCTGCACACAGGGAATGTCTCTGCTGTTCTGGCAGAACATCACCCACCTTCCCCAGAGCTCGGACTGAGCTGTGTACTCTGTTCAAGGCAGAAAATGACAGTATTTATCAAATGGAGGAGAATAAAACTGTCTGGACCAAATATCATTTGGGTTGAAAGGTTTCAGATTTGAGGCTCAAATGCATGAAGGTCAAAGCTGACAGAAGAGCCTCAATCCACTGCAGTGTCTCAGAAGAAACTGAGGAGGTCGGGTTTCTGCTGTTTGAAACACTCTCAGCACAAAAGTGATGCTAGAAATCCTACAGCCTGCCAGTGAGCCCCGAGGGGGTGTCTCTACCTCTTTTAAACTGAATCCAACTGCACCAGAGTGGGACGGACACTGATTCAAATCTCATTAGGAAATGGGATAGCTATAAATAAACAAAACTGCCTTCCTTGCTTGGGTTAATTCACCACCTGCAGTTCAGCACCCTTTTGCCAGCCGTTGCCTGGGTTTTCAGCCAAGCAGCTTGGAACATGAGTTAAGGAAACTGACTTCTTGGTGTTTCTGGTTTTAGGCATCCTGCGATGCAAAAGAGCTTGCTCCTTTCTACAAAATATATCAGGAACAAAGTTAAGGGGTCACCTATTTGGAGCTGAGCTAAGGCACTAATGATGCAGTAGGTGAGGAAAGAGGAAACACAGCGGGAGGAGGACAACTTCCCAGCCACGCCATCCTGGGAGATACCGTTCTCTTCACTCAATTCCTTTAAAAAACCCAATGTTATCTCTATAGAAAAGAAGCAGCTAATACAGTATTATAGTATCCCTGTTGGGGTTTCATTTTAAGGTTATTTTGTTGTTCTCCCAGAGATTTGTTTCAGGTATCAAAGTCACACGAGCTGTTTCTAAAGTGGATTTTGGTGAATGCAGGCAGAGTTATCTAGCAAGAGCTCTGGCTCATTGCAGCTCTTGTGTGGATGCCTGGATTTGTTGTTTTCTTCCATGATTTCCCAGAATGTAGGAGGCCTGTCTTTATCACTTTTTGGCATGATACTGAGATAAGCCACTGCACTGTGCTGACCCGATGGGTGTAGTCTATCCCTGTGCACAGCAGAGGCAATTCCTGTTGTTGTCACAGCTTGATAAAGATCGATGATGACTGGCTTGCCTTTTGCCCAGTGTCGCTGAGGGGAAACACACTAGAGATGGCTACATCCACAATTCCTTGGCAGAGCTCTGCATACAGCTTCCTAAGGGATGAGAGAGACAGGATCAGATACCCAGGCAGGACAAACCAGCAAACCCGTGACTAATTTTTACACAGACATGCAGTTTCCCTTAGAGGTACAAAGCGAACAGAACATTGCTGCAACCCAAATCCACCTAGTAACAGCCAAATTCTGCCCATACACCAACACAAGGGTGTGCAAGGCAGTACTGCATCACAGTGCACATGGTGAAGGGGGCATCCTGAACTCAGAAAGCTCCCCAAGCCTTAGCTCTGAAAAACTGCTGAACAGGCTAATGGGTTTCACCTGTATTTTTTGACTACTGTTAGTGATGTTCTAATCTAATTTTATCTACATCTAATCTAATCTAATCAAATTCTAATGTAGTGATGTACAGTCTGTTCTGTTTTGCCAGGCTTGTACATGATAAAGATGCCCATTTAGCAAAGATTTTCAGTCTTCTGCAGTCATCTCCATCACATAATACACCACCTCCTGCTGTGCCTATGCAGAGATGTCCATGGGCACAGCAAGTTTGGCTGTCCCAGCCTCCCTGCAGCTGCTGGAGGCTTTGATCCAATGTCTGCAGCATTCCCAGTGTGTTCTGGGGTCCTTCCGCCTGCAAATCCAGTCACTCACTCCCAGCTGCTGCCCTTAATGCTACTCATTTATCATGTGTTCATGTAAAGACCAGCCACCAGTGGCTCCACAAGGGAGACTGAGAAACCACCTGGCCCCTGAAGCACTAATCCTGCAACAGAACTTCAACCCAATAGCAACAATAAAGATGACCCAAGTTATATTCAAACCCTTACATCCAAAAGCTAAGGTTAGTGCTCCGTCTCACGTGGGAAAGAAGCTGCAAGATACCAAACACAGAAGCAATGAACTTAAATCAAGTGGCACTAACTAGTGTCTGGTGCCTAGAAAACTCCCCTGCCGTTCACATTCTTCCACCTTTGTCACCTGGAGCAGGGACACAGCCATGTTTTGGGTAAGGCATGTGAACAGTGGCATCACAAGGGTATTACAGAAACTGAATACTCACTGGGCACAGGCTGGGGCCCCATTGACTTCTATCAGCCAGACCTTCAGCTCCTCATCAACCATGAAGTCAAAACCAAAGAGCTGGAAGCTCTGGTAGTGAAGATGCTTTGTGCTGATTGCAGGCTCTATACACGTAAGGCAGCTTCTGTGAAGGGAAAACCATAAACACAAGATTAACAGCCCTGCAGGCATGTGTCACACTGCAGTTTCTGAGGGCATATGTACAGCACAGTTAATTGGAGGGGTCCCCTGTTGCTCTGGGCCTGCCCTGAATTACAAGCCATATCCAACACGTGTTATGGTAACCAGGTCCCCGAGAAGTGACAACCTACAACCATCAAAAAATTCTTGGGGACAACCCCAAGTTCACTCCCAAAGAGCTGGAGAGCAGCAGCCACACTCACTACTGAATTAGGCAAGCTGAAGAACATGATGTGCAATTAGAGCCTGGAGCAGAAGTCAGAGCAGAAAGGCCCCAAAGGAACTGCCACCGAGAGCTCATTTGCCTGAGAGTTCCTCAAAGATCATGTAAGCAACAGCAATGGGGAACTCAAAAGTAAATTCCACCATGAAGGACCACTTTGCAAAGACCTGGATGGATTCTCTGTGGCACCATGATCTCCAAGATCGCCCCCCAGGAAGTTTCTGTGCTCAGGAGGTAGGTGGCTCTGTGTGGACTGAGGAAGACAACCTACGCCAATGAGATTTGCTGCTGCTTCCTATTAGTGGCGGAAGTACCAAGATCCCAGAGACTTGAGTTTCGCTTCATTTCTCCTCCTACACCTTACTTTAACCTCAACCTCTTCCAGCCCTGTCTTTTGTCCTACCCTCTTCCCTTCTCCAGCCACAACTAGTACAATGCAGACACACTGACACATAGCCTCGAGGGAACAGCACCTATGGAGGTCCATCTTCACTGAGCAGTGACATTGGGGTGTTTATGGCTTTATCTTAAATTTATGCAACTGAAACCCTTCCCTTGTCAGTCAGTCTGTCTGTCTGCTTCCCCAGCTGTGTCCATACACATTCCCTGTCACTGAAGGATTATGTTCCCCTGTGCAACAGGCAGCTGGCTACCTTATTATGTGTTTGATTTGCAGTAAGATGCTATTCTCAAGCGTTGTGTTCAGGGCATCCATCAGATACTGGTTGAACTCTTCAAAGAACATTTCATTCCCTTCCTCATACCGCCCGTAGTTTTTGGAATACTCCTTCTGAATGCAGTGATTGGTCAAATGGCAGGTTTTGTCCTGGAAATTAGCACTGTTATATGGTTCGGAAGAGGTCCGCAGGACACCCTCTCTGTAGAGGTAGATATTATATTGATGATCCACAAGAACCCAGCTCCTGAGGGGCAAGAGAACAAGTCACAGCAGCTTGAAAAGAGAAAGAGCACAAAAACGGAAACCAGTGTTACAAGAGCAGGAAAAGTTACCTGATGTCAAACTTGCGATGCCCTGGCTCTAAAAGCAGCGGCTTCTCCAGGTATTTCTGAATCACATGCACTTGTCCCTGCTCATCAATGAAGTCCAGGAGCTCTGCAGCCTCTGAAGAAATCAGGATCCCTTCCCCTGGCACAGAAAGACAAAGAGAAAATCAGGTTGAGGATCCTTCTACCTTTGCTGGAGCTTTTTCAGGGCTCAAGTGGACCACAGCTCATTCGCCCACAAAGCCATGTGGCTGTTATCACAGCACAGGGTTCTGACTCCCCAGTAACCAGAGCTAAAGCAAATGGGAACCAAAGGTACCTGTGGTGGCAGACTCTGACTTTATAGCCCTGCCTGGCTTCTCTGGCTGCCAGAGAAGTGGCATGCATCAGAGGCAGCATGTGCATGCTTGCACAGCATTGCCCTGCTCACCAAATTTATTTCAGCTACTATTAAAATCACTGCTGAATTAGGGAAAGCACCATTTCAAAACACTCATCCATACAGACAGTGCTTTCCCTGCTGTGAAGGATCTTCATTAACAAAGTTAGATGTGCTGTTTAAATACTGCCACGTTATGGCTGAAGCTGTCACTGTGTATTTCTTGCAGGAGCCCAGATCCGAAGCCACTGTTGCAGAGTAATGAAGAGCGAACATATCCCTTCTGGGATTTGATAAAAAGATGGCACGGTGCCACATGAGGGATAAACCAGCTCAGGTAAAATTATCTCACACTCCTCCGGCATTGGTACAACCACAGGCTGTGCACTGGGGGAAGGAGGGAAACAACACCTCTGTAAGCCTCTGCACTGGCCAGACGGTGAATCAAGGTGGAGATTAGCTTAACTGTGTACCCAGTGAGACTGCAAAGCAGCTTACATGGGCCAGCTGACCCTTCTCCCAAAGAAAGGCTCAAAACCTCTAGCCACAGTTGAAAGATTCCTCAATTTCTAAGTCACATCCTAAACCTCTAATTTTCCTTTCACTCATGGACAACCAAGTCTCCACTAGACCTGTCCCAGCTCAGCAGCTGCGCCTAAGCTGGACCTGCCTTGGCAATTAATATTGACAAGCTTTCCTCTTCAGCAGAAGTAACCTGCAGATATTTAAAACTTCCTCTGGAAGATTAATGTGACTCATCTCTCCTCCTCCCTGACAAACAGAAGCATATTCTACTGCTGCTTCTCGGCAACACAGCCAAGACAGCAGAGCAGGGAAGGAAGCTAGCATGAGGCACAGTTTTATCCCGCAGACTCCTTGCGGCAGGCTTAACTACAGCATGGAGAGCTGGGATCCTTGCCCTTGAAGGCTGCTGCCCTGCCTGCCGCCTTCCTCCCCATATCCTATTTTGCTCCCTGTTATCTCCCGCTCTGTGTATTCCCCTTGCCTGCTGGTGCCTCCTGCCTTCTCCCTGCAGCAAACTTTCCCATATTTTGAGATATAAACATAGAAAATAGGAGGGTCTTTCACTGCCATCCATGTCCTAAGCATCGTGTACATGTTACAACGCTTGTCAGGAGCCATGCCACCAAGCAGACAAACAAGAGCACTGTGCTGGCTTGACTGGCATGAAGTTGGAAGGCGAAGCCCTTCATAAATATGCTGGGCTTAGCCAAACCCCAGGACTCTACTGGTTAAGAGTAAGGAATAACGAGAAGGTGGCTCATTTTGTTGTGGAATGAACCTTTGGCACCAGCTGAGGACTTGGCGATCCAGACGTTGCCTTCATTGCCTTCCTGCCGCCTGTTGTAAGCTGCCAAGAAAACTTCCCGCTCATCTGTCCTTGTGTTGTTTATGAGGTGGCGAATTCCATTCTGGGCTGGAGCCACAGGGGTCTTCAAGTTTGTTGGGTAAATCACATATGACTCAGGGAACCACGTGCAGGACTCTGATAGTTCAGGGCTTGTCTTGATTAGCCTGGGTGAAGAGAGACAGGTTGTTAATCTCCAGAGAGTCCCCACCTGTATGGGCATCATTTAAGTAAAAATCAGCATTAACCGGGCTCTTTTGCTTGGTGGTGAATAGCAGTGGCCAATGAAGACCACTGGGAACCCACTGAAAGCAAGGACACGGTTACATGTTTCATGTCCCAGGGTGTCTCAGATGTCTCTGGCACATCTCTCCTTCCACTAATGTCTAGAGATGCCAGCAAATCCCTGGTAGCAGAGCCCAGGCCCATTTACTTTCAGAGTCGAGGTTGCTGCCTGCCTCTCTTAATGCTCACTCTGAGCTTGCTGAAGGCCAAAAGCAGAGCTCATGACTTGCTGACTCTGTGAGAGACTGACTGGCAGTCAGTGACATCCTGGTTGCCTTTAGGAATGTCATTTGTGGTCCTTTGAGCTCCTAAGTAGCTTGATGCATGGCTCACCCACAGTCAGAAAGGTCAGCCAGGCTCCAGGAGAGAAAAAGAGGTGTGCAAGCCTTTCAGCACTGCTTCTAGACCATGGGCCAGAGAAATCCAGCTGGGGAGCACCACAAGTGCTCGTGTAAAGAATACTCTGCTGGTTCCTGACAAACACCACCACAGCTGTGAAGTGATTGGGACCAGGTTCTTCACAGGGGAAAGAGAGACCTTGGATCAACACACCCAGTCTGCAGGACTGCATCAGCAAGAGGCAGCACAAACACTAATGGAATCAAATGCTTGAAGGAGATCAAGATCTCCGGCATGAAGATGCCCTAATGGCTGCAGAGTCTGCACAGGGAAGAGCTTATCTACAATGAAAGCTCATCCGCATTTCCCCAGGAGACCCTGGCATGGCTGATCATGCAGAAATAACTCCCAGAGCTCTTCCTGGAGATGTTTCCAAGCATTTGTTTGACCAACAAATCTCATTAGCTGAAGGCATATTAGGGTCTCATCTCTGTATGAAACAGAGAATAAAAGGGGTAAGTTTGAATTAAATGTCCATAAGGAAAAAAGAGCAGATATGGGTTGTTTGGTTTCTTTTCCTCTCTTTTGATTTGGCTCTAATCTGATTCAATGCACTCTCTGGTTTCAAGCAGATGTAATTCAGTGGAAACAGCATTTCCCCTGAAGTTACAAAGAAGTCTTTATGCACTCAGAGAGCTCCAGAGAACAGCACAGGAGTCTGAAGACCGCACGTGCTGGGACACTCCCAGGGCAGCTGTTCTGTGAAATACCTTCTCAAGAGCTTCAACACTCAACCATGCTCAGAAGAATTTCTGCCCAACCCACGTAACGTTTCGGTGCATGTCTTACTTCACTAGAGACGCTTTGCGGCACAGCTTGTCTGCTCCCCTGTAGTAATTCACCAGCTGCATGAGACCGGGTTCATGGCCTAAAAAGGGGAAACAAAGACATCAGACAGACTTCTCTTTTAATAAAGGAAAAACGTATCCGTGGTGGAAAGGACCTGTGCAGGAGGGCAGAGAATGGAGGCAGTTTCCTTGCCTTGTGTCACAGAAACAGACTCTAAGCTGGTACTAGCTCCTGTGTTTCCTTTCTTTTAATTACAAAAACCTGACACATCAATTTTCCAATAGAAAATAATGATTTCCTAATTCATGCTAGGAACTGGCAACATCACCCAAAGAATGTTCTCCATTTCCTGGTGGCAGTTCCTAAAAGCGAAGATTTCAGTTACTCTTAAATGCAGCAGGAGGATGCAGGGAAGCACATCATGATACAAAGAACACAGCTTAGGAGAGGGCCTCATTTCTTTGTGCACAGCAGAATTCTCTGTAGGACACTGGGGAATGTTAAAGGATGTGTGTCTTACTTCACCCTGGCAGTTTGCAGAGGTAGACCCAGGTATTGCCCCAGGCATCGCTGGCCTCTTGCACATCTACATTCAGCTGCAGCGGTTGCGTGGGAGAGACTGTGTGGTGATGCCCAGATTTGTGTTACACTGCAGATAACTGCTGCCATTCTGTCCAGCTTCCAGCTGAGTACAAGACAGAATAAAGCTACAGAATGGTTTGGGTTGGAAGGGACCTTAAAGCTCATCCAGTTCCAAACCCTGCCACAGGCAGGGACACCTTTACACCAGACCAGGTTGCTCCAAGCCCCATCCAACCTGGCCTTGAACACTGCCAGGGATGGGGCAGCCACAGCTTCTCTGGGCAGCCTCTGCCAGCGCCTCAGCACCCTCATAGGGAAGAGCTCCTTCCTAATGTCTCACTTAATTTTACTCACATGGTGCCCACTAGTACAACCCAAGTAATGTTAATACCTACAGTTCCATGAATTAATGTCTCCTGCCACTGAGTAGAGACTTTAGGAAAACCAAACCGACCCAGCTTGGATGCCACAGTTGCTCAGGATGACAGCTTTAGGAAAATGTTATAGAGAAGATACAGCTTTTTAGAAGATGCACCAAAATAACCACGTTATTTTTGGTTTGAATCTACTGATTTAAGGCAACCAGCTCCTGCTACAGGAGGATGAGTTAAAGAAGCCAGTGCCAAGGCATGACCTGCTGGCCACATTAAAGCCAAGCTACACTGTGTGAGCATCCTTGCTGCTTTAAGCCTCCCCTGGTGCTTCCCTGCCTGCTGCAGACACCATGACGCTGGGAGGTGACCAGATGGCACTGCCATGTGATGTGGACTTGTCACTCACAAACACATGAGGAGACAAGGGAAAAGGTGCTGGAGCTGGTGACTTGCAATCTGAAAGAGCAGTCAGTGCTGGGTCTCAACTGCAAGAAAAGGGCTGCAAAAGCCATCCTGCCCTGGAGTTGCTGGGGCAAGGGAGCTCTTCCTGCTCTGATGTTTCTGCAGCCAGAAGCAGTGCTGCAAACTTACCCCAGAAAGGAAGAAACCAGCTCCAAGAGCAGGGAGGGAGACCAGGAGGGTCCTGCCAGCCAATGGATGCAGACGTGGTGGACTGCGGGAGGGAAACTGCTAGGGTCTGCAGTGTTCTCATCCCAAACTTGCTCCAACAGGCCTGGTGACAGGAGCCAGCACAGCAGCTGGCAGCATGCAAGGAGACCTGCCAGGCATGGGCAATGACGGTGCATCTCTGATCCTTACAAGGCTGCCAGCGCTTGCCTCAGCTCTCCCCACTTGCAGGCAGTGGGTGGCACTCTCTGTGCCTGCTCTTGGGCTCTTCCTCATCCATCGACGCAGAGGACCGGGGTGGCTATGTCGATAGCCTTGGACAGGCAGTATGCATGGCAGGCAGGGGACAATCCTGCACAGGGAAGCTCCCACATGTTGACAGTGTGACCAAGGGACTCAGGAAGGAGGCAAAAGTTGGGGATGGAGGCTGGCCTGGGCCTACACACACAGAAAACCTCTGGTATAACCCTCACCCTGCTCCAAGCAGGCACTATACACGCTGTCATCCCCTGCAGAGGCACACCCCCACCAGCCTCAGCTCCAGCGCAAAGGTTTGATCGCGCTTGGCTCAGACCCGTTCCCTCATCAGTCCCAAACAATAGCAACACCCCCATAACATGTAAGCTAAGCACTGCAACGCCCCTGCCCCGCACCAGGCACCACCGCGCTCCCCACAGCCCCATGCTGGGGGACCAGAGCCCCTGCAGGGGTGTCCCCAAGCGCGCCGCCGCAGCACAAAGCAAGCAGGGCAGGAGGTGGTGGCTGCACCCATCGGTGCTGGGATCCCCACGATCTGTGGCATGCAAGAGGGGGGTCTCCAGGTGCCCTCTGCCCGCCGCACCCCCAAGCTCGGCTGTGTGAAGCCGCCTTCCGACAGCTTGAGAGGGGGGAACCCTCTAAGCCCCGATGCAGCCGATCCCCGGCTCTGCGGAGGGCCCTGCCTGGGGCCGGGAAGCGACCGCACCGGCACCCTCCCGGCTCCCGCCCTTTGTTCGGGGCGACGCACCCGGGGCTGCACCGGGTGCCTGTGCCTGCGAGCCCGGCACACGGTGCCAGCGGGCAGCCCGGGAACACCCCCTCCCGACCCTGGCACGCCCTGCCCGCAGCCCCCGGGGATGACGGCGGCCCCCCCCGAGCGGGACGGGCTGCAGCCTTACCCAGCCTGCCGAACGGGAGCCGGTTCCTCTCGCCCAGCATCAGGTTGAAGCGCGGGTTGTCCCTCCGGAGGCGCCGCCACTGCCCGCTGGCCAGCAGCAGCCGGCTCACCTCGGCGTACACGCTGCTGCCCTCGTCCCGCACCACGAAGGTGTACATGGCGCCGGGACTCCCCTCCTTACCCGCCGCGGCCCCGGGCGCGCCCCAGGCCCATGGGGCCCCGCCGCAGCCCAGGCA
>JANRGW010052183.1:0-14957 GCA_024733675.1 Psilopsiagon aymara | reverse complement strand
TAAGGGTGGTGAGGCACTGGAATGGGTTGCCCAGGGAAGTTGTGAATGCTCCATCGCTGGTAGTGTTCAAGGCCAGGCTGGACAGAGCCTTAGGTGTCATGGTTTAGTGTGAGGTGTCTCTGCCCATGGCAGGGGTGATGGAACTAGATGATCTTAAGGTCGTTCCCAACCCTAACTATTCTATGATTCTATGATTCAAAGCAGATGATGGCAAATATGGGGAGCTGCACAAACCTTTTAAAGCCCATGGCATTCAAAGAAGAAATGTACCTGAGTGCAGCTACCTGGCTCCTTGGAACAAAGACAGAGAACTTTCTGCCAGAGCATAAAGAGAAGTGAAATGTCCAGTTTTATTGTACTACAGAATTTAGTTTCTCTGACTCCACAAATGCATTCTGCAACATTGCAGATAACAAAAAATATTTGTAAAAATCCACATCAATAGTTACATCAAGTTTGATAGACTGAGGGCACGAAAGATGAAAATCATGTATTACAACACATTTGAAAGATACATGTGTTGAATTTGATTTGTTCTTCCATCAATACTCTGTAATTATCTCAACAATTTGAAGCATGAATACAGATCAAATTTGATGGTTCAACAGAGTAATTGTTTCTTCTTGTAGGATGTTCAAATAAAAACATGCAGAAAGTATTACTCATAGCCTTTCAAAAGGTAGCGAAAATCATGAGACTCCACTTGCAGTATTGTGTGCAGTTCTGGTATCTCCAGCATAAGAACATGGAGCTGTTGGACAAAGTCCAGAGGGGGGCCATGAGGATGATCCGAGGGAAGGGGGACCTCCCATATGAAGACAGGCTGAGAAAATTGGAGCTGTGCAGCCTGGAGAAGAGAAGGCTGTGTGGAGAACTCATAGCAGCCTTCCGGTATTGGACGGGTGCCCTACAAGGGTGCTGGAGAGGGAATATTCATCAGGAACTGTAGTGATAGGAGAAGGGGTAATGGGTTCACACTTATGCTGGAGAAGTTTAGGTTAGGTATGAAGAAGTTCTTTACTGTGAGGGTGGTGAGGCACTGGAACAAATTACCCCAAGCGGTGAATGCCTCATCTCTGGCAGTGCTCAAAGTCAGGTTAGACAGAGCCTTGTGTAACTTGGTCTAGTGTGAGATGTCGCTGCCCATGGCAGAGGGATTGAAACTAAATAATCTTAGGGTCCTTTCCAACCCTAACCATTCTGTGATTCTAAACCTAAAACAAATTTCAGGTGTCAGCATTACATACGCTCTTAGCTTCTTGCATAACTGTTCTTTTATGCAGAATGCAATAAGGAACAAAAGAGATCATGACTTCAAGATGGACATATTCCCAGTGGATATTTCCATGAAACAATGCTTCATTAATTGGAGGCTGGTTTTCACCAGGTTTTCAGACCTTTTAGACGTAATTTTACAGTTACATTTTTGTGGCACTTAGTCCTGGATATAGTATTCTTGATCTGTAAAAAATCCAGAGATTTTTAAAAACAGAAAAGTAAATAGAGAGAGGTAGTTGACGCCAGCTAGAGATTCAGATACCTCAGAGGTTGAGGATTGTGGTTGCTTACGTTCTTGCATAAGGCAAAGTGAAATTTTGAAGGCCATAGCATATATCTGAATAAAACTACAGAAATCCTGATAGCCTGAAACATTTCCTTTAAAACACTGTTACTTAAGAAAATTCAGAATAACTTAGGCCTCCCTCATGCTTCCCTTCAATTTAGCACTGTCAAGGGTACTTCTTGGGTCAACTCCTCATTATCTGTGGTCTCAGCTCTCTGTGAATATTTGTTTTAGTGGCTTTTCTCTGAATATTTTTCTTTAGCTACCTGTATACACTTAGTGTCTGGGATATAGTTAATCACTTGTGGGAATTCTTCTCTTTTCCTGATTGAGGTTAACAGCCATATCTGTGCTATTTTTATGGCAAAAACACAAACTTAATTGAGAATCTCCTTAAAAGGGTCACTTCAGAACTGTCATAACCATTTGTCTTTAACATAAACAGAAGAATCTATAGTTTACCGAGACTTTTGGAAACAAAGTTCGAGAAACAATTGTTAATGAACAAAGTAGTGTGCAAATAGTTAAAGCCAGGATTTCTTCCTATCAAAGTTTACATCAAGTCTCTGTATCAGTCCTGAATATCCAGGCTTAAGAGCCAGGATTTTGTACTTATACAGACAGCCAAGTAATTTGGATGGTAATTGTCAGGGTTTGAATACTGCTTTTTAGCATGACTTGATTTGGTCAGCAAGACTACCTGCAGTTTTCAACTGAAAAATCACAGCAACAAGTCAAAAGTATAATAGGTATTTGAAACTGGTGAGCCAATTATATCTTATGACATAATTCCATGCAGGTTCACTAGAAATTATTTTTGTCCACACAGGGAACATTACCATCTTCTGTTTTGAAACACATTAACAATATTTAATTTTAGGGACTACACTCTGAGGTACATGTATCTCAAGATTGTTCTTGGTGTTTTTTGGGGGGTTTGTTTTGGTTGAGTTTGTTTTTTTTATTTTTATTTTTTTTGGTGGTGCATGGTGGGTGGTGATCTTCAAAGACTCAGCTGATATCAAAATTCAGGCTTGTGACAGAAACTTAACCTGCAACAATGACTAACAGTTTCCATTGGTACTTCAGCCAAGGGGGTTGTTGATGGATGGCTGTTTAAATATATCAGCTCTCAAGGCACCTACAGGTGAGGCAGGATGGTAGAGCATAAGTCAGTACAGGAAGCTTACAAAAGCAAAGCCGGATAGAAATAGGAAATTCAAAACTCTGACTATTGTAATTTTACCTTATACCTGTTGAGTACTTAACAATAAAGTCTATCTTTTGAACAGCTCGTCTATTTCTCTCACATCTTATCTGGCGTAATAGTTGCAGATGATTAATTTTATGAGGGAACACATTTTTGTCTCTGAACCAAACAATCTTTGCCAAAACATTTGGATTCACCTTATCCATTATTTCAACAAATAGAGAGCTAGGTATTTTAGAGGTTGGTGTTGAAGCCCCCTTGTTTATACTAAACTGGAGATGTGTACCATTCTCTAAGAGGCTTGAAGGAAATTATATAGCCATAGGGAATGCCTTTTTAACTTCATAAGCAACAAGGGACCACTCAGCATGCCATTTGTTACAAACCCCATAACCTTCACACAATACATTTAAACAACTACTTGCAAACATATGTCAATGAAATATTATTTTAATTGGTGCTGAGTTTACTTCGGCCTATTTTCTTGCTTCATAGTTAAATTTAAAAAAAATGAGGAAAGCCAACAACTGGAGTATATATTTGTTTAGTCCAGGCATTAAAAGGCTTCTATGCTATTGATAAATTTTCTTTCCAATAGCAAGTTCAGAGTTTATTAGAAATCTGGTGAGCATTATAATGCTTTTTCTCTAGAGAGGTTTATCAAGATCTCAGAAATCAGTAGATGAATACTGGGGATCCTTTCAAGCAGGTCTTTGAACAAAGTAACATTTGAGTCTCTGAGTTCAAAGAGAAATGGAATATAACTAGATAATATTTCGTTTCTAGTCAACAGAGGGTTTTTATAAACGTTAATGAATTCATGGGACCTGATGATTTCAAAACAGAGGTATCAAAGGAACTGAATGATTGTCTCCCCTACACCTGTCTTTTGCATCTAATAAAGAGTCCTTAAGGAGCTATTTTATGCCTACATATGCTCAGTCTATCTCTTCAGAGACAATCCTGATCTAGACTGTAGGAATGCTTATGGAGCAACTCTCTAAGCTAATCGTATGTAGCATTCTTTTTGCTACTATGAAGTTATGTGTTTGACTGTTCAATGTTTATTCTGAGAAATTATTTTAGTCTCCATAAAATTATATTCACTGAATATATTTTTCACTTTGAAACCTTGATCTTCTGATAAGCATACAAAACATTCATCAACACCATCAACTTTACTATATCCATACTATATACTATAGTTTTGAATACAGTGTCTATTAATCATTATCAAAAGAAATTACTCTATCATTTGCACTTTAAACCAGAGACCATGTATTTATTTAGTCTTCTTCAGAGCTTTTCAGACTCTCAAGGCTTCACAGATAAGTAATAATAAACAATTCTTGCAAAGACTGACAATAATGTAAAACAAATGAAAAAGTAATCATGAAGGAATGATTTGACTCCTGATTATGTTTCTATTAGTTCAATATTTACAAGAAGAAGAGAACTGATATTAATAACTTCATCTGAAAGGCACTTACACAAATTTAAGTGTGTGCCCTTGAGCAACAAAATTCTTTTTAACGAGGTGATTTCTGGCAGTTAGTTCAGATATAATCAGAAGATAATTTTATTCTCCTCTGCAAAACCTGAAATAGCAATAGATCTTTTACAAGCTTGCTGGCCGGTAATTTGTTTTTCCGGAGGAATATGAAGAAGATTTTTCACTTACTGTATAATTTGAATGGAGTGTCTAAAACTTTGCAAAAGTTTGGGGTAAAGTGTGGATAAAAGACTTTATGATGCTGAAAATTTTTCCTCTTTTACATTTACATTCTCATGTACCTGTATCTACCCAAGTCTCAGATTTTGTACTGAGCTACTACATCTATGCTGGGTGAGCCATCCTTTTGTCATAAACTTTAAACTTCTTTAAACTGTTATAAAGTTTAAACTTTTTTGTTATAACTGGCTCTAAGTGCACCACCTTGCTACCTAGGCATTACTGAAGTAGAAAATCCAGGTCCATTCAGCCTTAAAATGGAAGGCCTATTTAACCTGCATGGTTGCAGCATGCCAACTTATGTAACCACTAACACACAAACAAATTGTGTGACTGATATTCATTTTGGTACTTCTTTCATTCCCTGAACAGAACTGCCTGTTACCCACTTATATTGGCAGACAATCTCCGTCAATATTCCTGAGCATCTTGACTTAAAAAAAATAAGAAAGATCCCAGCCCTGTCTCTGCATTCATAATGTGAAACTTTTCAGTCATTTGTCACTTAACCATTTTATGGTATAAATTATCAATAAGCAGTTAAAATGGCTTTATTATGCCTTCTTAGGATTTGGAAGTAGGAACAAGTTCAATCTCTTCAGCAAAGAATCACCACTAATCAAACTTGCTTACCAATGAACTGAAGAATTGCACTGAGTTTCATTTCCAACTAAGGATATCAGAGGTACAATACCAGCTGCTTTTGGTTTTCTGACAAAGAAAGAGCCTTCCACTTATGGTCAAATTAGCCTAGCAGCCATCAAAGATATGCTCAGAAAGGTCTTACAGTGCCAGTCTGGAACTTGTGCTTTTTGGCATCCATCTTATCAAGCATTGCTTTGTAGCACTGTGATAGCATTTTTCATGATTATCTAAGTTGGTGTTCTGGCATATTTAAATTTGTAACTTGGAACTTGAGTTTAAAATGGCTGCACTGAAGCAGTTTAAAATGGTTGAACTGAGGAACATCAGAACAACCAACAGGTGGATCAAGCTTCTGAGATTGAAGTGGCTCAGATGGATTTAGATTGGCAACATAAAGGGTGAATTATTTTGAGCCCAGAGCGGTGCAACATGGGCTGCATTAATTTCACAATGAGCTCAAATAGGAAATCACAGTCTTCCAGGAATTCTAGAAGTCATCTTGGACTGGCCAGAGGGAAAAGATTTTGGAATGTCACCAGAGCAGCAGGTGATGCATGCTGAAGAAACCCCACCATATAATGAACTGTCAGAAAGCGTGAGAAGCAATAGGCCTTGTTTACTGACAGGTCCTGCTGTAATCAGCCCATGGCAGATGGCAGGGCTCTTTCCACCGGTGTGGCAGCTGGTTCCAAGTATACTGGATGCCCCTCCAAGTAAAAGCTAACGGTGGCATGCACTCTGCTGTCGAAGGAGTTGAGAAAAATGCATTGGCAATATCAGGTGTGGCATACAACTTGGCTGCTTTTGACTCCAGTTCATATTAAAGTTCTAACATGTCTGGTATGGCAGCACTCAATGGTGGTGTGACTTCATTCAGGCCACGAATGTTGGATTAGTCAACAGCTAATACCATATATTGCTTTTAATGTTTTCTATACTGCACTGAACACATCAGTCAAACTAAGAGGACTGAGAAGCATACCTCTTATTTTGTGTTATATTTTATCAGATCTAATTAACTGCTTTATGCTTTCCTTTGGAAACTTGGGGGCTCAGAGTGGCTCAGTCTGTGCCTCAGCTTTCTCCATCACTTGGTTCTGCACAAAATGCAAGGCTGTCTAACACATTCTCTTCAAGCTGCACTGCAAGTAGAAATTTTTCCTACTCATTTCACAATAATTCAGTGGATGAAGCATTGACTGGGGGAGACCTGGGTTCAATTGTTTCCTCTGCCTCAGGAAATTCAAGATTACATCTTCCATCTCCAGGAAAAAAAAAAGTTATGATAATTAACTAAAACTCTTAGTTATTATAATTAAAACTGTTAGTTATAAAGACAAAGAACATAGGAATTTACAACCTCTTTTGTTGAAAGGTTCCTCTCTGCTTTTAAAGGAATAAAGAGGCAAATACATGAGCAGAATATTGAAGTGAGCTGTGAAAACAAACCTGCATGTGAACACAGTCCCACTGTAGTGGCTAAGACTTGGCCTTAGCCTATACCTCAGCAACCACTTATTTATTTTCCATCAAATAGTCATGGAATGAAATAAAAATGTTATCCTTAGAATTGATTTTGTCCTCCTCTTTCCAAGGAGAATGTACTAACCTCTGGAAATCAACAATCCCTTTCTAAATCATTCTGGCTTGCTTTCAATATCCTTTTCTAGTTTTTATCTCTATTACTCTGCGCTTTGTTATTTTGCCATTAATCTTCAAAACTGTAATTTACATTGCAATTATGTTTCTTTTCTATTGCACGGAAAGAAAAGAGAGTCACATCAACACTGGATGCAGAAACCTTATTGTGAGGTGACAGAACCATATAGCTGGTTAAAGAGAGTGTGACAGGTCCATGTTAAGCTTATTTTTGAGCAGCAGGAGGTGGCGCAGGAATTGCCACTGTGCTTAGCATCACATTATTTGAATGTGTAAGCCTTCACTTTGATTCATCAATTGTAATACCATGCATATCTTCCAGTAATAGTACAATGTTTGCAAGCTTAAACAAACAGATTCATGGTCTCTGACCCAACTCATTGTTCCACTCACTGGATCCCAAGCCTAATTAAACAGATTAATGTTCTCTTCCAAGTTAATATTAATAAGTACCCTGTTCAGAAGAGGAAAGGAGCAATCTTCCCTATGGTCACTGATGTTTGCTTATGCCGAGTATTGCTGAGAGCTGGGTTTTGATTCCTATGACTACTTGTTCTTCTTGTTGCTGGGTCATTTTGGCCTCACCAGATGAATCCAGCTGCTCTGAGTTCCAAAATTTCCATTGCTCTTCTGAGTCTCATAGTGTGGCTCTGGTCTCTGTCACTAAAAAATTCAACATAGATATGTATATATACACACATACATATATATCTTACAATTTACTTTTGTGCATAAATGCATGTTTTATTTATTTTTTTTGTTTTGTTTTGGTTGATGAAACCAACAAAAAGGTTCTGCTTTCTGCAGAAAAGCCTCTTTTTCCCGTTTTTACCCACTGAGATATGCCATTCACCCTTCTGCATTTTTTGCATTAACGATTAGGAAGAGGCTTGTAACTGGGAAAATGGACTAACTGTATGAACATTTCATAGCCTATCCAATTTTTATGCTATAATGTAGTTTAAAGAGATCTGGAGTAACAAGATATGAGCATCTTATAGCTATGCCTTTATTCATTTTTAAAAGTCTATTGGATTGTTGTGTTTTATTATGTTTAGATCTAGCCACAGTTGTACTATTGACTTTGACAGTAATGTGATCTGGACATTTCCATGACTAGCCTCAAAGTGCACTACCATTACAGTCTGGATGTGCTTGCATAAGCAGTTCTTTCGATTAAGTGCTATGATTATTTTTTCCTTCTTTCTTTCTAGGATGCTTATGTTTAGCCCCAAACTTACATACAAGGACCCTCTCATGAATGGATTTTTTTACCACTTTCACATATATTTATGATTTTTTGCCATTATTATTTCAATAATGAGAAGAAATGTAATTAAATACTTCATTAAAGTTTGCCATATTCCCTATAACTTCTGGAAGCTTCTACTTTTAATGTAACTTCTTGCCTATATGTCTGAAGAGAGGGTTCTCTTAGAGCATGAAAATATGAAGTCATTAAAATTATAGCTTTTCATGGAACAGATTCAAACATTCTTCATAACATATTTAGTACAGAAAACATCATCCCTACCATAATTCAGGTGAAAAATACCTCCTAATGAAGGTAAATCTCCCCTATAACTTGGGATACTTAAATATTGGTCTCATACATTTGAGCACTAAGCCTGAGTCATTCTGCTGATGCCATTTCACCCTTTCCCTTTTCAAGTTGCTGTGGTGGGTGCTGCCTACCTTCTGAAGCACCTAGAAGCCTTTGCTATCCTTTGCCTCATGATTATTTTGGAGCTCCAGGCTTCACTGACTGCCTGAGTCATAACACAAACTAGGTCGTCTATACCTAAGCTGAATGTCCTAATCATTGGACCAATGAATCACCTCATTTAATTTTCTGGCCCAATGTCCCTGTTCAATTATTTACGGAATCTCTGACCTTTTCTGCTACAGATGAGCATAGCTGGTGATCAGCGCATTTAGCTGTAATGAAGAAAACTACAGTTGAAGACCTTTGGCTTGATTCAGATTTGTTCTTATTTATCTGTTCTTCTATGCTGTGGGATAACTTCTGTCCAGTTTTGTTTCCACAGATATTTTTGTCTTTCTCACCCTCAAGTCTCAAGCTTGCGTCTGTATAAAAATATTACCAGTTTTAATTAATATTTTCTGAGGTAGTAAAACAATTTTCCTCACTTCCAGTCATCAATGTCTGATAAGCAGTACCTTCACTTCCTATTAAAGGTGCTAATTTTGTTATTTATATTATGTTTTCTGTTTTACAGTATGTTGTTTTAATGGGATAAATGGAAGAAATTCTTGGGTGTTCGAGAAATACTTTTTTTCTCCATAATACTGTTTGAGTTCCTATTTAATATGATGCCTAAATTATATGGGTATGATAAAAATAATTATTTTTAAGTGTTTCAAAATCAATTTCTTTTACTGAAAGTATTCTGACATGTAGTACATTGCAAAAAAAGAAAAAAAATCACTATGCTAATGTTGCTGTCCTCAAGAATCTAAAAGTCTGGGTAAGCCCTGAAAATCATGAAATGTTAAAAAATACTATCTTTTGGTTCCTTTTGTTAATTTTTTAATATTCTAAATATAACTCCAGTTACATTTTCAAGCCTTTTTTTAACCTCCCTTCAAGCCTAAGAACCCGTGCTTATTAAAAAAAATTAACACTTATGTGTTAACATAAGCCCAGATATCTGGACAGAACTATCGCTAAAATTTGCAAAACTTGTGATAAAACCCTAAAATCTGGAGGTTCTATTACCCTCTGTTACCAAGGTTCAGAAAATTTCTGCTGTAAAGTGATTCTGCTGAGGAGTTGCTTTTATTTTGTTTTGCATTATGAGTTAGCACAACATTGCTGTTCATTCATGGTACTTCTCAAGTAATGCTCATGTAGTATCATAGTACTGAGTATGAGCCTGCTTATTCCTGAAACATATTCTCCCCACCATTACTGGACTGTATTTTTTTGTGTTTTAATTCCAGAAGCACTCAAAGGCTAGATGGGTTCTCAGCACAGAATAATGAACTAAAACAACTTTGAAAAAAGCTAATGGTCTCATCATGATTGTTTTCTTTATGTCCATCAACCTCTCTGAAAAGCTACTGGGCTGGGTGTGATCAGGCAAGCTGTTCATGGCAAACTGTGGGTCATGTACAATTCAATGCAAGAATATGATTCAGGAAATCTTGGAATATCTGTTTATATCAGAAAATTCAGTTAGAGCTTCTGCACGTACTTTGACTACAGACAAGCTAACTGATTTTAATTGCCTTGCATTGTTTTATTTTTGTAATCTGTGTAGTATTTATTCTCCCGGTTTTCACATTCATAATTTTTTTATTTTGGATTTCGATTTTTTAGACAGTTTGGTGTTTGTCTTTAATTTAATCAAAGCATTATTTATTTTTTTTTTTAACTCAGTGATAAGCTAATATCTTAGTACCGTGATGTTTGTATTTTATTGTCAGTCTTTAAGTCTGAGTGCTGCATGTACAGGAACAATTAGATTCAGAAATATATATTAAGACAGCATTAGGTCTGGAAGACTGCAGGAAGAAATACAAGGGAAGGTTTCAATTTAGATTCCATCAGCCTCATTTAACTAGTCACGCCATTTTTACACAGTAGTAGATGGTTACTCCATCATTAATGTTAACTATTTCCAAGCTCTGTTTTCATCCAACATCTAATATTAGCTCTGTTTTTTAAAAATGACATCCATAGAAACACCTGTGGAGCTAAGATTGATACTCAGTATTTTTGAACTTCAATCCACTGAGAAGCCTTACTTTAGACATCTGGGTCTGCAAATCTTGATTCAACTTTCCTTGCTCTCACTAAAGTCATTAAGAGCACTGTAGGCTCATTCAAGTAATCATCAACATTTAGAAATGAGTAATATGCCTTTTGTTTTATTAATACTCAGTTTCTTTGCTGACTGACACTTCAAAAGTGGTGTGGTTGGAAAACAAGCCCAAGTGACATTCTGACTTTTTTCTGTTTTTTTTTTTTTTTTCCCTAATTGCATACTATCTTGAGCACTTGCCAGATAGCTTCCTGCCAGCTTTCCATACTGGACATATCATTCCCTTGTTCTGTCAAAATGACAAAAAATCAGTTGTGGGATTTAGGGACTGCTGAGTAATTAACATCATCTCAGCATTAACTGTTTAGAAAATATTATGTTCTTAATCTGCCTGATCTGGAAGGTCAAGCTGTGCCCACATGCTGCCTTCTTCTAATGACTCAGCACCAGGAGCACTGGTTTTGACAGAAGTAATAAATACAGCAAAAATGGCTTAAACTTCTTTCTAATCCTGTCTTTCCAGCTGTTTACCTACATATCTAAAGTACCTATCACTATAATGTCATGGTGCCAGCTTTGTAACCATCAGAGCCACCCAATAATTTGAGCCTTCATATCCATTATTTTGAGGTGGATTAATTCCTCCTCCTGCTTTATTTCTTTTAGGAAAATAACATAATGCAAATTATACATTAATAAGGAGTATGGGATTTTACTATGTGAAAATAATTCCTTCAAAAAAATGAATTGTGATTTTGCTGTTTCAACTTTCCTGTTAGCTTGTCTTGGTGGGGAAGAAATTTACAAAAAACTATCTACCAGTTTATATAATTTCCTTTCGGAAGATTAACAATCATACAAAAAAAAAAAAAAAAGGCAGGAAGAAATGCAGCTTATGCCACATTTTATAGTAGAAATGCTTCCTCAAGCAAGGTGAACTCCTGTGTAAGCAATGCTTTGAAAAACAACTTTCACTTTAAAAGAGTTGTCTTCATGAGGGTGAAGCAAAATAAAAATTCTGATCTGAGCCTGGTTTTTGGGGATTAAATGAGATTATATATGTATTTTATTTAATAAAAAGGTATCTAGGTGAACAAAGAAGATGTCAGGGGAGGCTTTCTGTGCACTGGTATCAGAAACAAACCTGATTTTTTAAAGTATAAATCTCTGCAATTTTATGCAAAATAGCAGTTCACTTCTGCTTGCTTGAAGAAAACCTGCCTCAGGAAAAGCAGTTATTAACTCTTTTGTAGTCACTTGGATGAGTAATATACATCCATTTCTGATAACCTAAGACGAATCTACCCTGAAGTACTTCAGATGTGAATGTTATAGGTTCTATTCACAGGTGAATGTAGCCTTGTGCTTTTGTCCAGTTGAAATTAGTTGTACTAAACAAGGTGAGGTCACCCTGCAGGGGACACAGTATATATCACAGTGTATTAAAGAGCTATGAAAGTATATACCTACTCTCAACAACAATTCTACAAGCAGTGTGATTCTTATGCATTTACTGATTATCTTTATTTGTATTGTTCCTTTTTCAGTAGCTGATATAAATTACATGCCATTATGGTCCAGCTGCAAATAATGAAATGACACCATCCATACCACTGTGCAGACTGGCATTCATGTAGCTAGAGATGCTAAGAGAAAAGACAGGGTATTGTAGCTGAGTGCACTTTACGGTGGAATGCTCTAATAGAGATTTAATATATTTATCTGCCTTCTGAAGCCAGCAGCTGTAAGCACTGTAAATGGCTAGCTGGCCACAGTTATCATCTGAGCAATCTAAGTAGTTATGTTTTGAGCTACAGGGTGTTGAAGATAATAGTTCAGTCTAGACTGAATGCCTACATAATGGTAGACTGCCTTCTCCTTTCTACTTGCTGGTCAAGCCCAGTTGATGATGATTGATTTAATGAGAGTCACCTGGCTCATAACCTAAGGAATAAGAGGACTCTTTACACAGAAAACCAGTATCATGCTCCTTGGGGGAATTTGATTTTGTAAGTTTTGGGGTTGTTTAACTCTTTGGACTACTGTGGTAACTGTAGCAAAGTGTCAGTTAATGGTGTCTTCAAGGGATTACCAAAATCACTTGTGTCTTTTACCAAGTAATAACTGAGTTACTGCCCAAGATGTACAGTACATTCATCTTGCTATTACCATCCCTTTTCCCTTTGCTTTCCCTGTTTGTTTTATTCCCGCTAGTATGTTTTGTTTACATCTAGATTACAATAAATGTGTTCTCACTGAATGATATCCTTTTCCCACTGTTGCATGCAATGTGTGTATGTGTAAGTGCAGGATCCTTTCTTAAAATTCTTCCCCATACCTTATGTTTCAGGGTTACCAGTGCATATTTTACTGCCTAAAACACTAGGTACGCTTTTCTGTTGGAATCCAAGAAAGTGGTTATTACTCCTTTAAGGGATCCCCCCCTTCTCCTTTGTTTGTCAGAAGAGGTCAGGGAGAAGAGTCATCACCTGAACTTAAGGGGCTCAGGTTAGACTTTCTGGGAGATTTTATGTAAGCATGACTAAAATGTTTAGCAACACTACTTAGGTTTGCATGGAGCAAAAAAGTCAATACTCTGTCTACACCATGGAGAGATCAAAGATTTTATAAAGAGCCAGACATAAAGGGGCTAATGTTTGGGTTCAAAATATTTGGAAATAAAAGAAAAATAAAGTGTCACAGTTATTTTCCCCTTAAACTTATTATTTTTGCTGAAATGGACGGACTAGATATACATAAAATTCAGCCTACTACTGAAGTATAGCTATGACCAAAATAATACTGACTAAATAAATATAATTATTTCTAGCTGAAATTCCAAAAGCTAAAAGCAACAGCATGTAACATGTTCCCCCCACCCAAAGAACCCTCAGCAAGTTACAAAGATAGACTTTGAAAACAGAGGCTATGTGACTAGCCTTCAGAACATCCTTATTCTTGACAAGATAATAAGATTCACTATGTGGTTCTAACAAGCCAGACTACTTTTGATAAACTTTCATTGACTTTGATAAGTTAGCACCATAATAAATTTAACCCCAGAACTTTTTTTTTTTCTCCCAGGAAAAGGAATCATTGTTAATTATCATAATTGTTTACTTTCTCTTGCTCTAGCATAACTACTTTTTGAACTTATCCTCATTAACCTGGAGTAAAATATTCTACTTACCCTTAGGACTGAATACATTTCACCTGTGTAGTGAAGGACATTCCTGATTTTCCACCATTTTTGAAAAACATTGCTATCTTTTCCCTGGTTCTGACCTATCTTTCTTACAATCAGTGATGATCTCAAACCAGTTTTCTCCAGGGTACTGCAGTCTTTCATCTCCATGCTTCTTTTCAGGAAAATACATTCAGAAGTGAGACCTCTTTAGACCTGTCATACTGGGGATCAGGAGAAATATTTAAGACAACTTTTCTGCTCCTTTGCTTAATTATGCCCTCATGAGAGTGTTGCAGAAATATGGGAAGAAAAGCAAGTTGTAGTGAATGTGTTTGGAACAGCCACCAACTCTATCAACATACCTGAAAGCTGTGGATAATAATGTGAATGGTATTAATCTGTGTTTTTTCCTTAAATATTGCCACTAGGTAAATAGATACCTTTATCTTCATGGCCTTAATAGAGCTAAGCAGGCTAGACAACAGAGTTCATAGAATAATAGAATAGAATCATAAAACAGTCAGGGTTGGAAAGGACCTCAAGATCATCTAGTTCCATCACCCCTGCCATGGGCAGAGACACCTCCCATTAAACAATGCCACACAAGGCTATGTCCAACCTGGCCTTGAACATACTCAGGGGTGGAGCATTCACAACTTCCCTGGGCAACCTATTCCAGTGCCTCACCACCCTTACAGTAAAGAATTTCTTCCTCATATCCAATCTAAACTTCCTCTGTTGAAGTTTCATCCCATTACCCCTTTTCCTATCACTACAGTCCCTAATGAAAAGTCTCTCCCCAGCATCCTTATAGGCCCTCCTCAGATACTGGAAGGCTGCTATGAGGTCTCCATGCAGCCTTCTCTTCTCCAGGCTCAACAGTCCCAACTTTCTCAGCCTGTCTTCATACGGGAGGTGCTCCAGTTCCCTGATCATCCTCGTGGCCCTCCTCTGGATTTGTTCCAACAGTTCCATGTCCTTTTTATGTTGAACACCACAACACAGAACTGTTCTGAACCAGAACTATGCAGAACATTCCAAGTGAGGTCTCACAAGAGCAGAGTACAGGGGCAGGATCACCACCTTTGACCTGCAGGTCACACTCCTTTTGATGCAGCCCAGGATACAGTTGGCTTTCTGGGCTGCAAGCGCACACTGAAGCTGGCTCATGT
>JANRGW010052177.1:0-12338 GCA_024733675.1 Psilopsiagon aymara | reverse complement strand
GGCGCGGGGGTCCGAGGCAGCGCCGCCGGTCCCGTTCCGCTGCCTGCGCGGCGACGTGTGCCACAGCCTGGGCCCAGCGCGCAAACGCCACGTGCACGGGCGGGACCAGACGTGAGCAGAGACCCGCCCCGGCTGCAGCCACCCCGGGGGCCCGGGCGGGACGGGGGCGGCGCCGGTGCCGTGGGGGAGCCGCACTGAAGAGCCTCCAGCGGCGTTCCCAGGACGCCTCTGCAGCACCTCGGGACGGAGACCGGGCACCGATAGGACACGGGAGCGCCTTGCACTTGGCTTGGGCGCGGAGACGGCGGCTTGGCGCGGTCGTGAGGCTTTGGCCCCGCAGGGCCCTGGTGGTGCTGCATACGTGGTCCCGGGTCAGCGCTCGTTAGGCGGGTCACTGCTGAAGCTTTACCTGTTCATGTGCACACGTGTTCCTGCAGTGCAAACACCTGCGGGCACGGTGTACAGGCAAGCTCCATGTAGTGACCGAGTCAAGGTGTAGCTTTGAGAGCACCGTTGCAACTTCAAGTGTAGGAGGCCCAAAGGACAGAGGGACAGCCAGGGCAAGCCTTAAATACACTGACAGCCAGGGTAGCAGCAGCCTGTGAAGTACTTCACACAGCGCTGAAAGTGGAGTTTTGACCTAAAATACTTTTTCCAATTGCTCACTTTTTTTTTCATATAGAACAAATGTATCTGGGCTCATATCCTGTCAAGTAGTTTCTCACACCACACATTCGTGTTACAAGATGTCTGTTACAGTTTTTCCAACACTTCTGTGAACACAAAGCTGTGCCATTGTCTCTGCCTGTCGGTTCTCCCTTACGGAAAAATCCACGCGGAACCCAACCGATCATGGAGAACAATGACACTGTGATTATGGCTAAGAGGGAGTCTGTGGACACTGGCTGAAAGAGGCAGAGGGAGGAAGCAGTTTGGGATCATTTCCTTCCTTTTGTGAGGTCGGAAGCAGTCTGCTTTTGTAACTGGACTTGTACCAGTGTCATTAACTCTGTCCCTTTTTTCTCCACCTGGGTGGAGCAATCTACAGGACATTGAATTTGTAACTAATTATTCAGGTCTGAAGGGTTAGAATTGATGATGTGCTAAATATAAACAGTGTGTATAAGCAAACTTCGATCAGTAGCAGCTTTGTCTTACACAATGGAGTAAAACACTGGGCAGTGTCTACCTTTACTTTCTCTAGAGCAGCACCAGAGAGGGTTAAATTTGGTTGTTCTCATGATCTTACATGAACTTTGACAGGCAGCTGCCCTAGCTTCACAGAACTCAGAACCACGGGGTCCTTACCTGGCTCCGCCAGGTCCTTACCTTCCCAAGGGAACACCCTGGCATGAACGAATTTATCCCCCTTTCACTGCAGGTTGGACCCACTGTGCAAAAGCTGAAATTCCTCTCCACCAGCTTCTGCCCCAGCAAAGGGCTGATTTCAGAATACTTTAGACCATGAGCAGAGCCTCCATCTTCTAGTTGCCAAGTCGTAGCACTTAAGGAAGTGAGCCTTTCTCAGGATGAAGAGTGTGCTCCTGAGGTGCATGGCTTTGTGCATTACCCACAGTGAAGTCAGAGTGAACCCCTTGTTTCGGTTGGGACCTCTCCATATGGTTGCGTAGCTTTATGGGAGATTAAAATTCCTTGGAACAGGGCCTGGCCTTTGGTTCTGCAAATGTGAAAAAGTTTCAGCATTGTACTTTAATAGCAATATTTATCCAAATCCTGATTCTAATGTTTATCTTTCCTAGTGCCTTGCTGCATAAATGGCTGCATTGAAATTATCAACACCAGTAAGGAGCACATGGCTTCTCCTAAGTAGCAAATGCTTTAAAATTTCACCTTTAAGGAAATTATTCACTGTATAAAAGGCAATTCTTGATTTGATTTCTCAAATTACCATTCGCTTTTAAGATTCTTTTTGTTAAGTGTTGTAAGGCCTCTAGTTCAAGAATACCATGAAAATGAAGTTTGGGTTCAGTGAGTGTTCACTGCAATAGCCTTGCCCTTGAGCTGAGCAAATGCATTATTTAGGTTTCTGTATATGTATGTCTCAGACCAGATTTGAAGCTTTTAATTATACAATGACAAAATTCTGCCATCTCTCTGTCATACAGTCTGTCTCCTGTAATTAAGCACATTTTCTTTTCCTAAATCACATGTTTACGTGCTAGTTGACAAAAATGCTTGCAGGCAAACAGTCCTGAGTGGTGCATCTTCAAATTCTGCTGGCAAAGCAGATCTCCTCCCACTTGTCAGTGCAAAGTAGGTGAGAGATAGACATCAGGGAGGGGATTTCACAGAAGAGTGAACCCAAGGAGGATGGAGATGCCAGTGTTTGAGCCCATGCACTTGGGTGCTGCCACAGGACCTTCTAGAAGTACATGTCAGCCCTGCAGCCTGTTTCCTCGGCTGGAGGACCACACTCACTCCTTGACCCCAGAAGGAGGGTGCCTGTGCCTGCCCCTTGTGCTTCAGGAGTCTGAGCCAAGCCTGCCAGATGGGCACTGCTGGTGTGTCCTGCAAGAAAAGAAAATAGGCTCATATTCTGATGTAGGGAACAGCATTTATTTTGTGGGAAATTGCCTTTTGTAGTGTCCAGCTTCTAATTTATGTCTGATTAGAGTGTGTCTTTGTAGTTCAGTAAGAACTTTTTTATTAAGCAGGACTTAGAAATGGAAATCAGTCATGTTACAAGGTGAACCACACTAGTTATGAATGGGGGAGTGGTGTAGCCTCCTTGGAAATGGTCTTTAGGCAAATCCCTTTTTGCAAAAGGATTAGTTAATAAGACGGCACATAATCACCCTGTCTGGGGTGGGTGTTTTCTTATCCTGAGTGCTCAGCCCCTGTGCTGGTTTCTTTTGTTGTTCTCAGCATCTGCTGCCAGAGCACCAGCTGGGTTTCCCGTTCCTACCTATGCAGGGGAATCACAAATGACAATTGCCTGATCTGCCTGTGTACCCAGAGGGAGGCACAATATGGTAGAACTTCCACAGGAATTTTCTCCATGAGAATGCCCACTTGCTAAGAGTCATCTTCTAAATGTTTAAAGGGGAATTGAAATTGCCAACTGAATCATTCAGTTATTGACAGAGAAGTCAAATTCATTTTCCATTTGTCAGGCCAGCGGGCAGCTTCTTAATTGGAAAAAACTCTGCTCTGTTGGCAAACTTCTGTGCTGATTTGCAGATGCTCCATGCAATGTCATTCTGTCTATAATAAAAGCAGAAAAGGATTAAAAAACAGTGAAGCATGTCCTGAATGTGTTCGAGATAGCTGTCCTCTTTCCCAGGCACTTGGCCACTGCTCTGGCTTGTCTAAGAGATGTGCTGTCTGCCTTGCAGGCAAAGCTGTGCCTGCAGGCTGACATACAGCAAAGGAGAAGTGCCAGGTCTAATCTGACCCAAGTGTGGCACCATTCCTCTTCCACCACCATTGCAGATGGGTTGCTGACAAGAACCACATCAGCCAATTGTCTATTTTCCTTGCAGTGGAGCCAAGATGAGGGGGATATCAACATTCCTCATAGAGACTGACTTGCAAAAGTCATTCAGACTAAAATGTACCCATCCAAATTTCACTTACATTTCTACTTAATACTGCTTTCTGTCAAAAGTATCAAAAATAATGATGGTTTCACTTTGCTGTGTTCCACCTGACTAGGAGTGGAACATTCTTATTTTACCATTCCTGGTGTCATTCTGGATTGAGTGGAAAGTACCTCAGTGAAGATACATTTGTGCAAAACTGGCGCAGGAAAAAGCAAGAGTCAGGCTTGCCATATTCTGTTGGGAAACAGAAGATATCTGACTCCATTAGCCAAGCATTGCAACTATGGCTCTGAGAATCAGTGGGAACAGATAGGAGAGAAATGAATGGGTTCAAGACACTTAAAGAAACTCCCTGATGCTTACACCATGCATTGCTTCAGAAGAAAAATATAAGGGGGGGGGGGGGAATTTCACTGAGTGTAAACAACAAAGGAAGTAGGTTAGTAAGGGCAAGAGTCTTTCAGCAGAACCAGCACCAGCAAGCCACTCCTCCAGCCTATCTAGTTATATCAGTAATCCTGTTCGGTCTGTATTACTGTCCCACCAAACTTCCCTTTGAAATCACTGCCAATTTACCCCATCATTAAGGGCTGCTGGGCTATCCCTTCAATACAGATGTTAAATTAGATAAAAATAGATGAAGTCCATCTATGCTGCTTGCAAGTATGCCCTAGGGAAAAGCAAGAATAGCTTATGGCTCCAATTTCATGGGATATCAGTGCCAGCTGAAAGGGTGAGACAATAAAAATCTCGCCTCCTAATCTGTGGCATTTTTGGAAGGCTTTATGGGATTACCATGTTGCACAGACACTATATTAACATCAATGTTTTGTCTTTATAATACATGTTCATACCCACCTTTGCTCCAGCTGAAGAGGCTTTTCCTAACTCTGCCTTGGTTCTTTCAGCTGCTTCTAAACCAACGGCTTGTGGGTGCCTTGCCATGGGCAGACTGCAGTGAAAGGAATTAAACTGACTCATCACACTGCAGGCTCATTCCTCTTTAACAGGGAATTGTGCATCACAAAATACCATTGTGCTGAGTGTCACCACTCTATGAATTTTATCAAGAATGAAAAAATAAAGACCAAAGAGAGAGGCACCAATGAACAGATAAAGAGCCAGATGATTTCTTGCTGGAGAGACTGGAACCCAGGATCCAAATTACAGCACTTTGATATGGGCACTTTACAGAGAGGGGTGAACTTTCAGATCACGGTGAGGTGTGTTACACTGGAAAATTGTGAAAGGCAGCATATTAGTCATTTCCCTGGGAAACCATGTGAATGTGGCATCTGTTCATGATAACCTTCGAATGTCTGAGTTTGAAATCAATCTGCACCCCAGATGTGCTAATGCCTTAACTGCAATACAGCTTTCACACATCCCATGAAACATACAGTATTCTAAGAATTTCATACCCATAACCACCAAATGAATCACCATCAGTCTCTGAAGCTAAAATACTTTTCCTTTTCCTTACATATGCCCTGTTACTACAGATTTCTCTTGGTAGAAAATGGGTAAGAACATGGCAGGTTACTTTTGCAGTTTTGACCCTTCTGCTTCACTGTGTTTCCCCTTCACCTTTCCACTATTTCTGGCATATGCACTGTGATATGGAAGTGAGGACCTGTGTGTCACACACAAATATATGCAGAGGTCAAATAGTTTCATGTACGATATCCATGGTATGTTCTTACAGGCTTAGACTACCTGTCATTAGAGTATTCAAATACTTCATTGAGTGCCTAGGCTGGCTGATAAAAGTCCAAGTAACTGATACTATGGTGACCTCTGGAAGTTTCTGCACTGCAAATGTAGAAACAATGTCATTGTTTTCACAAAGCAAATGTCTTTTCGGCCAAACCAGAATGCTTGAATTCTTTACACAGCCCCTATCAGTTAAGCAAGTGCAACTGTACTGGTTTACCTAGGGCTAAATAAAGGCACTTTGGGGAACTGGTCACTTTAAAAGTTTCCTGTTTCATGTACAAAGGAATCCAAACTGCTGTAGGTTGCTGTCTTTTTATTATAATACTCGGTGGATATTGCCATTCCTCATTCTCTCCATTCTCTGAAGTTACAGGAAAATCGTAGCACCAATGCTTTCTAGCTGTGTCTGAAACCAGTAGGCTTGTTTGAGAGTGGATGTTGGTTGTGGATGAGGAGATAGAGTGCTTTCTGAGCATCACTGCTGGAACTCAGGGGTACTTGAACTCCAGGTCACATAGCTGCCCACTGCTTTTCTCTGACTTGTCTTGAAAAGGGATAGTATGTGTGCCTTAATCCTGCTAAGGAGTGTGTACTTTTTCTATGCTTTCTTTTGTTTGAAACTGCAATTTATTTTCTTAGTCTTGCACATTAATAGTTTCTAACTCAATAGTATTTTTCCTTTGAGGATTGCAAAGCACTTTCCATGATCATGAGGAGGTCCGTATTTCTCTGCAGAGCATTAACAACCAGGGCAGCTACAGCAGAACCAGAAGTGGAGTGCTGGGATCAGCAAGGTGTAGGCATCAGCAAGGTACACTGTAACCAAGGAAACATTGCTGGAACATGGCAAGGAAAGCCCTAAAACTCACTGACTTGAGAGGATGACAAGCTACTGTGGTTCGCACCCTGCAAAAGTGCTTCACACCTTCTACATTGACAGTTAATGCTATTTATGTAGTTTAGAATGTATCCATGTTTTTAAGTTAAAGGTAATATCAGAACTTGCAAACTCAGGACCTAAGAGATAATTGTAGCAGCGTTACTTGTTAGAATTACCATGTCAAGTTCCTGTTAGAATTATCATGTCAAGTTCCTGTCAGAATTATGTCAAATTTGTTCAGGCTTCGTTCATAAAATATTTTTTTGGATACCTAATAAAAAAAGGGCTGATGCCAAATCTGCCGTTTGCCTTCCTGCTTCTTCAGTGTATCCTCTCCACTAACCCTAAAACACATCCAGTTTTATTCTCTTCATGCCTGGACAAGAGTTCAGATCCCAAGCTCGGAAACTGCCAGTGAAAAATGCTATCTCTTGCCAGTGAAGTTTCTGGAAGGGCAGTGAATTCCCCATGGACGGTAAAGGCAGTGCTTTCAGACCTGCTTTATCTGTTTCCAGGAAGTGAAGCTCATTATGTTTCCCCTGGCCCAGGCACAGCAGAATAATAATCTTGTTTTGTAAAGTATGTTTTGTGTCAGTTTAACATTACTGAACAACTGGGATGGTTGAAAACATACAGAGAATGTACAAACAAAAGAATTTGAGTTCCAGAAGCTTTTCCATTAAAATCTCTGAATGCACATAACCTAATTAGGGTGATTATAAAGAAATAAAAGTTAATGACTCACTATGATATAATCCTTACTGCATTTATATTGCAGCTTGTTCATAAAGGAAACAGTCTGCTCAAGACCTGAGCCTTCAAAGCATCTGCGGGTCAGCAGATGAGTAGCTCAGCCAAGAAGATATTGGCCAGTGAGGATGGTTTCAGTAGAGCCAGAGTCAGGACCACAGCAAGAGGGCACACTAAGGGCTTCCGCTGTGCCTGTAACAACAGAGAGAAACATCTTCCCCTTGGAGGAGTACCGACTGGCCTGAGCCAGTTTGGAGTGTAGTTGCTGGATACTGAGCTGAAGCATTTCAGAAAACATTAGTTCATGCAAGGATTGCACATCCACCGAGCAGGACAACTCTCTCTGCAGCAGATGTCTTTTGTGGGTGGGTACGGGGCTGCACATTTGCAGTTTAGAGGCATTCTATAGCAGTTAGATCATCCCTGGTGGCTGGCTGTGGGAAGGAACGGGTGTCTGTGTGGTCATGAACTCACTCTTGCTGTTGCTGGCTGATCCAAATGTCATCCATACAACAGACTGATGTGTTTATTTCTTCTGAATGGAGAAGGCTTTCCTTTAACTGCTTTTCCATTCACTATGTTGCATTTCTTTCTGATATGTATTGAGCTATATATTTAGACAATTGTTAGTAAACCAGTTCCAGTACAATTTTTACTGACTTGCTTCCAATCTCCAAACTAATGTCAGATTTCTAGCATTGCAGTCATTTTACAATTGCTAAAGCCAAGCATGGCCAAGTTTTGCCTTTCTCAGTTTTGGCAGTCACTCTTTGTATCTTTGCTATAATCTCCACCAAAAAGGTTTTGGTCTAATTTTTTTGAGTAGCTCAAGATTTCTTTGAGTCCTGTCATCGTGTTTTACAACATGTGCAGGAGGAGAGTTCCTGTTCCATCATTGGTCTCAGTTTGTAAAATCACAGCTTTCCTGACACGTTTTTCGCACTCAAATACCAAAATGACACACATGGACCCTCCCACGCAGGCCTGCGCCCGCTGCCTCTGCAGTCTGCAACACACCACCGCAGGACTTGAGCAGGAATGCTTTACTGCTGGTTTTGTACCCACCTTCCCTGCACTCAGGCTATGCTGATATCGCTGTTACACTGCTGAAATTCAGGAGCAGCACTCTCCTATGCTGTTCCCACTGGTTTAAGCACAAGTGAGACACAGCCTTGTTGGTAACTTGTTCTGCACACTTGCTGAAACCCAGCCACAGCAAATTACACAGCTGCCATTAGGTGTTCAGCTTTGAATGAGCCTGAGGAGAGGTTTATCAACAGATAATATTCTTTCTGGGAAGTAGTCCAGCATAAGCTGTTGGTAAGGGGTTTTGCTGGTCTGGTTATGCCCTGGTTGAGCTAATGCTGAAGACTTTCAGCTCACTGCCTGATTTCTCACTGTTCTTGTGTCTTTCCCTCCTTAAGCTCACACCTTCTGGCACCTGAAGAGTCGGAGCCTAAGGGAAGCTTAAACTGCCACAGCTATAACTGGCAGCGACAGTGTTTGCCAGGAGGCCTGGGAAGAGTTAGGGCTCAAAGAACAAGCCCATTCTCGGGGTTTGCACAGCTGTTTGTGGCCGTTGCTGTAGCAACGGTGAAATGCTGACCAGGGAGCAGGGAACAGCCCACTGTGCCTCTGGAGTTAATAATATGATTTCATGTAGTACATCAAACAAGAATGCAACAACTCAGCAACTCTGCTTTAGGAGTACAAAGGAAACCAGATGAAGCTACGCAGTTTTGTTTTACAATATCCAGAGTCTTTCTGCAAGCCACCTCATTTTATAAGTGTTCATTCTCCTGGAGTCCTCTGAGATCACAACCTAATAAATGTGCATATCTGTGTGATTTTCAGTTCAGACTTTGCACGAGGGCTCTGGACGCTCTTTACTCTTGCAGGTCCAATTTCAATTTTCCATAAATATTTCAGGAGTAAACTCCAAGTCAGGATCATTTGGTGAAGACTCTCGTGAAGCTATTAAATAACCAAGACAGGGACCTGTGGAAAACCCATCCACAGAAAACATGGCAGCACTTGTCTGTTGCACTGATATTTATAAATCATTCTCTCACCTGCACTGCGGGGAGAACATGGCACATCCTCCTGGTGCCGGCGGCTGCTGTGGGTGTTGCCCCTCAGGTGAGATCTGTGCTGTGGTAAGCAGTAAATGTCCATTTTGCGATTCTTCCAGATGAGAGCAGATTTTAAGCATGGACCAGGTGCCCCCGTGTTGCCAGGGCAGAGCCTGGAGCCCTGGCACCGCGCCGGGCGGGGGTCAGTGAGAGCCACCCTTCTCCCAGTCCCCTGCAGGATTCAGAGCAGGAGCTGCCCGGCCACTGGCACTCGGGAGCTGGGCAGCACCAGACCCGAGACACGGCACACATGCCAGCGAGCAGCTTCCAGTCTGGAGCTCAGGCGGGCAACAAGGGAGGTTCAGTGGTAGAGCCAGTGGCTTTGCTGGGGACACTGGAAACCTATTTGATGCCTGTGTCTTGCCAGATCCCAGGGTTTTGTTACTAGTCTCTGCAATTGCCTTACATTTACTTCTGTGGGTAAGAGATGTCCCCAAGGCATGAGTATAGACAGTGCACCAGAGTCTAAAGTTGAAGAGCTTGAATTTCTTGCTCCTGTTAGGCTCTTGTGGCTCAAATGAGAGTGATTTTCCTGTGTCTGAGGCAGTTGATGAATGTGGGCAATGTACAGTGTTGGGGTCCACACGATGGCTGTTGCTCATTTAGTGATGGCTGTGGAGCTCAGTTAATTTCTGCGTTCTACAACATAGCTTGGTACAGGATAAGGCCAGAAGTACACAAACAGTTATTGTTAATTTGGGTATGATAGGAAGCAAGGAGGGTGCTGCATCTCAGTTAGGACTCGGGACTTGAAGCACTGCAGGGCCTAGCCAGGCCCTCCAGTTTCATCTGTGCTGAAGCTGTTTTCTCTCCCAGCCATTGTCACGTAGGTAAATCTGGAGATAACAAATGTCACAGGATAGGCTGACAGCATGGATTAGGCATGGATTTAGGGTTAGGGATCTGAAATAAAAGAGTTGCTGATTGCTTTAGTTGTTGTGTCCCAGGGTTCACAGATAATCAGCTAAGTGCAGAGCTAGAGTTAGTATCAGGGTCCACTTTTGTGGGATCTGTAGATGTCAGTGTAGCATTTGTTGTATGACTGATTGGGACAGAATCAGGCAGAAAGTAGCAGGAGCAATGAGTCTTTATTTACTCCAAGGCCAGGAATCAACAGATAGGATCATACTGGGATTAATGTTATAGTCAATGTCAAGGCTAGCTTTCGTATTTTGTCCCTCCTTTGGCTGGTGCTGCCTTTCAGAAATGGTAAGTGTCAGTCTACAATTAGGGAGCCTGTAATCCATAGATTAGTGGCTCCATGCTCTGAAGTCTCCATCTGTTGTACACACTGAAATCATTATATCTCCAGCCTCAGTCATCCCGCAGGCTTCTAAAATGGTTTCCACAGGATTTTCTTTGTTGTGCAAAGCAGCTTGTTCATGGCTGTCACTTGGTGGTCAGGCACTAGAGCAGACATTGCACAATGGCCTCTTGTCAGTGTGGCACAAGCTGTGGGATGCTCCTCTGTCCAAGCAGGACCAGGGCTTTGAAATGTATTTTCCTGCCATGTTCAGACTCAGCGCCCCTCGACACAGAGCAGATGGCATATTGCCAGTTATTAAGGCTTTTACTATGTTTAGAAATCTCTCAAACAATGGAAAACCACTGCCAGCCAAATGGGCTGCAGAGACAACACAGGAACCTTTTAAAATGCAGTCAAACTTCCTTTCACACCAGCCATGAGTGCTGGCCATGCCTGCCCCTGACAGACGCACAGCTCAGCCCTGTTCAATGATAAAACACAGGACAAAATGGACAGGCCTCACTCAAGGGCTGCACAAACAACTGCAGCCTGATTCTGGCTACCATCGTGCATCATTCCATGCATGCACAGGAAGGGCAAAATCAGACCTAAGATATGCTGACACATAGGCTTAGCATTCTGAGTTGTATCAGTTCAGGATTGCAGTTTCATGGCACTGGTTCTTCATTCCTTCAGCAAAGATCTCCAGGCTTTCTCCAGCATTAGCCCAGGCTCAGCGCTTATGCTGCAGGTTTCCTGTGCCCCTCCTGATCTGGAGGCAGTAAGCAGCACCCTGCCTGAAACAAAGTGATCATTTTATTACAGATATTCAAGAGTAGTGTGGCAGCCCCAGTCTCCTCGCCTGACAGCTGCATGGTGCACAGCAACAGCCTCATCGCCCCTCATCCCATAGAGGGGACATGGCTGCACCCCACTGCAGGAAAGATCTGCAAAGCCTGCTCCAGCCATGCTACCACTGCCACGCAACAGCAGGAGGCTGCTCACAGACATCCTGTGGGAAGCAGGGTCTGCAGGATGTCTGTAGCATCCACATCCAGCCTCCATCCCACTAGGGTTTTAGATGAAAAAGCGCAGTGAAGCAGAGCTGCCCTTCTCAGGCAGGTGCAACACCCACATGGGGTCTGTGGCACTGAGCTCCTTTTCTGGCCCTCGGACACCACTGTAAGCTCGAGGGCCCACCTGAAATGCGCACAGGTGAATCAATCATTACCCAGACACAGCTGCCAGAACAGAGGTAGTGATCAGGATCTTTGTCTCAGGGTCAGCCCAGTCCACAGCTAGGTGAGCGTCTGGGGCCCCTCATGTGTGAGCAGCGACAAAAGCACAGCCCGTTCTGTCCCACTGCACTCTGCCCATTCACCAGTGCCACTGTGCACAGGAGGCCTTCAGAAGCAATGGACAGAACAATGTTTTCACTGCAGGCAGTGTCCAGCGGTGCCCTGGGGACAGCCCAGGACGTTCCTGTACTAGAGCAGTGGTGGAGCAGCACATCCAGGATACCCGCAGCCAATCTGCTGCGTGCGTTCCTGCTGCTGCCCGAGTCCGGTGTCCCTTGAGCATCACCCACCTCGAGAACCCTGCTGGCTCCCCAGCCTGCCACGGCAGCTTCACTCCCACACCAGATAAGCTCACTCCAAGGGTCCTGTAGCACACATCTATTTAGCATCCATATCCGCTCCCTTTGATTTAAGGCTGAATTAGTGGGGTTTAATATTAAATGACCCTTCTGTGGTTTCTGGCCAAAGGCAGTGAGGCGCTCGGCTCAGGTCCTCTGCTTCACTCAGTACCGGAAGGTCACTGTGCACGGGGGTGGAGATGAACGCCTCTGAAAGCGTGAACAGCAACGATCTAAACCCAACCCGAATTTCTCTCTCTGAGGCCCGTTCGATGCATCTGAGCCGTTTAACGGCGAACGAACGGCGGCGAACGGCGGCGAACGGCTGAGGGCGGCTCTGCCCCCTGGCGGCCGGTGGCGGCACCGCTACCGCTCGGAGCCGGGAACCGCCCCAGCCCCGCCCCGCCCCTGCAGC
>JANRGW010052176.1:3673-23680 GCA_024733675.1 Psilopsiagon aymara | reverse complement strand
CTCCCCCTCCTCCCTGGCAGAGCATGAGGCTCACAAAGTCCTTGGCCAGACCAAACATCACTAAGCCACAACTAAAAGCATTGGTGTTATCAGCGCTGTTCTCAGGCCACAAGTCAAAAACACAGCACTGCACCAACTTCTAAGGAGAAAAATGACTGCTACTGCTGAACCCATGACACAGGGTATCTCACCCAAAATATCCAAAGAAGTATTCCATACTACAGCACATCAGGCCCAGTATATAAACTGGAGGTAGTTACCTGAAAGTGCTATGTTGCTGCTTGGGTCAGGCTGGGTATTGGTCAGCAGGTGGTGAGCGTTTGTATTCTCTTGCCTTGTTATTTCCCTCATCATTATTGTTATTGGTGGTAGCCGTAGCAGTTTTGAGTTATACCTTAGTTACTGAACTGTTCTTATCTAAACCCTAGGGAATTGCATTTTTCCTATTCTTCCTCTCATCCTTCCCGGAGCAGGAGAAGGAAGAAGGGGCAGAATGATAGAGTGGCTTCATGGTTCTGGGTTGCTGGCTGAGCTTAAACCAGGGCATGTAGTTAAAAACTACATCCAAAATATTCTTTAATGCAACCTGTTTTTCAGCACTGGAAGCGCTGTTCACAGCAGTGAACAATGGTAACATTAATATTTTCACTTTGTATTATCATAATATTATATCTTTGTATGTGTACAAAACCACTTTAGTATAACAGCCAAAGGTCTGAGAAGACAACTAAGAGAGAGGAGAGATATCAACAGGTCTATTAAATTAGACTTTTTTTCTCTTTTAGAGAAGATGAATGATAAATATTATTTTCCTTCAGAAAAAAAAAAGAAAAAAAACACAAACTTTAAATTGTCACTGGGGTACATAAATGACCTAAGTTTTTATGGAAAGTGTAATTCATTGTTACATAGATATAAGTAAGAACACCAAAGAAATAAAAGGGGTAAACCAGAGACAGGTTAATTTGCATAATATGAGCTCACTGGTACCTATCAAACACAATAACTTTTCTATCTCAAAGCTTCCTTAATTCAGGGATTGACAGATGCATCATATGAATTTTACATCATATATGTCATCTTAAACTTTTTTCCCATATATCTACTCTGAATAATTTATCAGAATCATGATCTGGATGGGTATTTCAAGTGAAAAGTAGTACAAGTTTTAGGTTTTATAAGCTTAAAAGTTGTTACAGTAAAAGAAATATCTGATTGAATAACAGTTTAATTGGACAGGAATTTGAACCTGCCTGGGCTATTTATGGGAATTATTTCCCTCAAACTTTTAGCACAACAATTACTAGAAAAAGTTAAAAAGGCAAGAAAGGTCAAAATCATAGCATAAATGACAGCCAAATGCCTCTGATGTCTATGATGCCTTTATTTAGGGATACTTGTTCTGAGCACTTTTTAGCACTCTCAAGCATTTAATACCTATTTTGTGATCTGAATTTGAAAATTGCCATATAGGTTATCATTATGAATGCAAATAGTATCAGAGTTGTATCCCTGAGAAGCTATATACTACCTGTAAATAAGGCCTAAAAGTTTATGTCAATCAAGGTATAGCCAATGTTTTCCTGACCAACTCTCCTTAATTCCACCATCAAAGAAAAAAAGTTTAAAAAAAAGGGTGTGTGTGTGAAAACAAGCAAACAAAAATCCCAATGAAAACTATACAGAAAAGATTTAAAAAAGCAGAAAGACAAAAACTTGTAGCTCCTTCCATTAAATTTAAAAAAAGTAGAATGTCAAAACAAAATAAGAGACTAAATGTTCCTCAGTATATAACAGCAAAGAATACGTACAAGATGCACAGCAAAGAATGTTCCTTTGCAAGTGCCATTCACAGTTTGTGAATTTCAGTATCCAACTCAGAACTGTTTGATTCTACTTCTAAATAGGAGAGCAAGCCACAGTGTTTCTCCCAGGCAACCATTTTGCTTAATGCCAATCAGAGGGATATTTTTCTTTTTCTTTAGCCAAGTAGTGCATTATTAGACTAATTAGCTTTACTGTTTTGATTTGTCAACACCCCAGGCATTTCTTTTGGGTAGCAATTTCCATTCCCTGAAGCTTTCATGGAATTCAAAACATAGAGATAATACAGTACATTTTTGCCTCTCAAATTTCAGTGTTCCATCAACCTGGCAAACGCTACGAACTGGCATAGGAGATCTCTATTAGTGTCAAGCAACAATTTTTGCCTTGGGGGATGAAAGCTGGGATTTTTGTTGTGCTTATTTTGTATTTTATTTAGATGGTTGCCTCGAAATCAGAAAAGATTGATTAAAAATAATGTTTTCTAGATAAAGCAATCATGGAATAATTTTCCTGGCACTTCATTTTGAGATGTTTAGTTAGTGCTTTTTCCCCATTCCTTTTCCACTATGCATTACAATAAATAAACTAAATCCAATAAACTGTCCAAAGGTTACCATCTTTGCATCTCAGCTGGTTTATACTTCATGCTGTCATGCTGCATACCAACTGGCAATGCTTCTGGCTGAACTCAGGTACAGATTTAGGAAAAGTTAAAAGTTAAGCACTGTTTGCTTGTCTTTGGTTCAGTGATCCTTTCCTGTGGTGATTTCCAAACATGTGTACGAAGGAAGGTCACATTATTTTTCACTGGCTGATCCAATAGTCTAAATGTGTGGAGCTGAAAAGTGTAATGTATGTTGGTGGAGTCATTCCATATTAAAGAAAAAAAATGTTTAAAGAGTGAGGGGAGCTAAAGATTCCTCACTGCAGAAAAAGATGCTGCCTTGAGGAAATTGATACACAATGCTTTGATGACAGCATTCAGTTTTGTAATAGATAGACAAATACCCAGTTATTGGCATACAATTCAGCATCAAATACATGGATGAGTAATAATATTCTGACTCTGGAGCGCAAGCAGGCTGAAATGATCCTCCAAATTATGTACTTTTTTGTTCTTTCACTCCACTTCCAAAGGAGTAGGGATGTCAAACCGTTTACAGGTTCTATGAGCTCAGAATACCTCTACTTTTGTGTTGCTCTTTAGCATTTAGAAAAAAACCACATAACCTCAAAAGTGAGAACAGAGCAGATGAAATTCATATATCATAAAGCAGAACCTATGTCATCTGAAAGAAAATATAACACAAAGATAGCTTTCATTCTAATAGTTTGTTGGGAGAAGAACAGAAAATTTGATTAGAGAAAAATCCTTTCATAAAAGCACATGGTAGTCTTTTTACAAACAGATGTACTGATTTCGTAGAGTTAACGTGAATTTGAAAAAGAAAGACATCTGGGGAGCCGATGCAGGTGCAGCAAATCAGCAGCCGCTTTACCATCTGACAAACGTGTTAGTCTTAAGCTGCCAGTTGTCTACTGAACCTGCCAAGAAGCCAGATGCTACCATAGGTTAGCACATACCAGGAATTGCTGCCGTAAGTAAAAAACGACTTTTCAATATATTCTACTGTGTTTTGGTTTGGTTTGGGGTTTTTGGTTCTGTGAGGTTTTTTTGTTTGTTTTGTTTGGTTTGCTTTTGTTGGTTTTTTTTTTTTTTTTTTTTTTAATCCTTTTCATATTTGAAAACTCAGGATTTCAAAAAGATAAATAACTAGTGGGAGCTGAAGATGAAATCCTTAATTTAAGGTGAAATTGCAAGTTTCATGAGACTTTCAAAGAGCCATAGACTGGTACTTTTTTTTTACAAAACACACAGCCTGTTTGTATTTTATGGCTTGCTTTTAATTTAATTTATTAATTCATGGATTTTAATGGTGGTTTTGTTTTTGTTTTTATTAAGGTATCAAGAGTTTGGAAAATTAGAAGTAAACCATGGACAAGCTGGTAAATATTCAGAAGTATTTAGAGAAAGGTAGATAAAAAGCTGGCTTTATTAAATACCTGGTTCTGTAATTTCAAACAGAGAACCTGTGCATAGCACATGTTTATTTATACTGTGTATACATATATGTATGTAGGAATGCACACTCAAAATCCTATGAAGACAATTCAGAACATTTCTTTTAATTATTAATATTTTATCAATGCATATTAATTACTTTACTGGAGTAAGTTTTACCTCCTGCACTGTGGTCTCTAGCTGCTGCCAACTGAAAGCACTGAAGAGCACTAAGTGGTTCTGGAATAAAATTACATGAAATCATGGTTCCTTCTCTTAGTTTAGCAAGGCAATCAGGAGGCTTTCTTTTTGTCTGTTTTTGGTTTTGTTTTTGTTTGTTTTCTATTAGCTAACAGCTGTTTTCTCTGCCAAAAAAGAAAATATCACCTAAAATGACTCTAGCTTCAAAGTCTTATGCTGTTATCTCTTTCCAGCTCACCAGTAATGTCCTTTGGGGGTGTGAGGAGGACAAAGATGGGACACATGGAGCGCTGCATTTTGGTGGATCAGCCCATAGACAGGATCATTACCCAGCAACAGTTGTTTCAGGATCTGTTCAGGTTCATGATATGCTGAAAGTGCTCTGGTCTCCCATAAAAAGTTAATTTTGTGATTTTGAGAGATTGAAATTGTTTTCAAAGAGAAAACACAGATTCTGACCAGACCCAAACTGTAGGGGGAAACCCAGGCACAGGCAGAAAGTTGCTATCAAGCCAACTGTGCTTGGCAAGCTGGATTAGGAACACTCAATTCCTGTTTCTAGAGATTAGTGATACAGCATGCTCGGTCATCCACTGACAGTAGCAGAACCTGATCAAAAATGAGCTTCTGAGTGATGTCCTGCCAAATATAATAAAAAGTAATTCTGTTTGGCAGATTTCTTAATCAGGTTGCCCATTTCTGCATTTAATCAGAAGTCACACATTTTTATACATCTTGGGAAAAAAAAAAATTAAAAAAACAGACCTGATAGTAAAGGTGTGGTTATAACACACTGTGTACAGAAGATATATATTTTTTCTAGTATAACATAGCAGGTTAATGTAATCATGGACCAAGTGCTAGAAAGGGGATGTGAGAATGGACTGACATTGAACGCTTGGATAGAAAACAGTTTGTATTTGTGCTGTTGTGGGACCTGTCATCAGTACATACAAGAGAGATACCCAAAAACCTCTCTTGCTTAATTTGCGGACCACCAAAAACAGTGGGTGTAGGTGGAGCTGTAAGCCCCTTCTGCAGTGAAGGGACAGAAAGCTTACTGGTCCTGGAGCAGGAAATAGGCCGTCCAGCTTTTTTGTATAGTTAGCAGTATATTGTTTTTCCACTGTTATCTGGATAACATTTTTTTTCATGTTAAGATTATGCTTATGTAGCTATTCTGTGGGTAAAAAAGATGATATCTGAAAGTTATGTTCAGTCTGTTTTTCTGGCCATGGTGGATAATAATGTTCTATTCCACCACTAGAGGGAAAGAATTTCCATATGTCTTGGTTTCAACTGGAATAGAGCTAGTTTTCTTCGTAGTAGCTGGTGCAGCGCTCTCGTCTGGGTGTAGTCTGAAAACAATGCTGACAACACACTGATATTTTTAGTCGTTGCTAAGCAGAGCTTACCTCAACTGAAGAATTTCCGAGTCTCTCTTGCTCTGCCAGTGGGGAGGGACGCAAGAAAGCAGGAGGAAGCAGAGACAGGGCACGTGACTCAAACTAGCCAAAGGGATATTCCATACCATGGCATACCATGCCCAGCATATAAACTGGGGGGAGGGGGAGTTACCCTGACGGAAAGATTCCTGCTCAGGTTGGGCTGGGTATTGACTGGCAGGTGGTGAGCAATTTTATTGTGCAGCACTTGTGTTCATCAAGTTTTTTCTTTTATCTTTTTAGTTTTATATTCTCTCCCCTTATCATTATTGCTGTTATTGCTAATAGTATATTGTACTTTATTTCAATTATTAAACTGTTCTTATCTCAACCCTTCAGTTTTGCATTCTTTTGTTGCTCCTGCCCCTCCTGCTTGGGAAGGAAAGAAGGAGAGGAGTGAGCAAGTGGTTGCATGGTGCTAAGTTACCAGCTTGGGTCAAACTATAACATCACATACTCTAAAACTGAAGAAAGCTTTAAATTTTGTGATGTTGGCATGTTTATTTGCATCAGACAAGAAAATGGGGAGAGTGCTGCACCCTACAGAGCACTTGTATGCCTAATATAAATGGGGAAGAGGCAAAGGTTTTGAGCCCTTGCACTATATGCGATCATGCTGGAGGTTCTGCAAGATGCTGCACCTTACTTCAACTCTTCTAGGGTGCCAAGAGCCCACCTAGAAGTTTGGAGAGTGCAGGAAATTGCAGCAAGCTGTCCTTAAACCACCTTGGTAATGTCTGGTCACAGAAAGGCATCAAAAAGCAAAAAAAAAAGCAAAGTAGCTCAAGAAAAAAAGAAAAATAATTGAGCAACTGTTTAATTTCTAGCAAAAGCAAATGATTTTTCAGTTATAGATTAATGGCCTTTGATAACAAGTTCTTCCATTCAGATTCATATGAAAAAGAACTCTTCTGACCTTGAAAGTACTTCTTTCATTCAATAAAGGCAACAATGCCACTTTCCAGTCTTTCAAGCTTGAATGAATTTTTTAGTGCATTTTGAATAGATTTTCACCCTGGATGCTGTAGATCTTGTTTAACACAGGTGCTTCTCTAGTTATGTTGAAAAGAAATTTTTGAGCACAGCTGATGAAAGCTGCTTGTTGTTGGCATCAGACTTGGAGCTTGTTGCTGACTGTGTGCCCATTGTTGCAGCAGTTTACACAAGAATCCACTTGACCAGACAGCCACATGCTAGATGTGGCACACCACAAATTAAATGATGGGCCAGCCTTTGTCTTGTGCTGAAATATTATGTGTCACTGGCAAGTTATTCTTCTTTGACATTTCAAGTGTACTATGGATGTCAAATCATAAGACAGAGGGGCTGAAGAGTGATGTATTCAATTCTTTCTTTTTCTCCCTCCTGCAGAATGCCTAATGTTAAGGCTTTAGTGCACACTTTGTAGCAGCTGTGGCCTGTAGGCATAATAAAATTCACAGCTGGTCAAGAAAACAGATTCCAGCCTGTGCATGCAATATCCAAGATCTGTAATAAGCCATAGAATAATCACAAGCATAAAAACATTGCAAGTTGGGTTTGAGTTTGATTGGGGGGGGTGGGGGGGTGGTTTTTGGGGGTGTTTTTTGGTTTGTTTGTTTTTAAAGAGGTGAGTTGCTTCATGCATAACTGCTCACACAAGTCCTCATCCTGAATTGACTCAAGAACTACACTGAAGTCTGAGAAGAAAGAAGACTGATAATTTTTTAATCACCTGTCATTCTGCCTTCCTGCTTTGTCATTCCTTATTGATTTTATCCTACAAGTAACCTATTCCACTGGTTTATTAGAGTTCTAAGATTTAGACCTCTTCCTCTTTCCTTAGTTTTAAATGAAAGTATCCTAGTGCACCTTTTCCAGCCTCTAATTTGGCCTGTTCAAAGGACTGCAAATATTAGGAGACAATCTTTCAAATTTCTTTATGAAAGAAGCCCTGGATACAGACCTGGGGCTAAATATTGCCTTCACAAAATTCAGCAAGAACAGAAAACGCACATCTAATCTGACTTTAAATTACTTACTAATAGCAAAAATATATGACATTTTTTGAATACCCAACATGATGATAGTTTAGCCTGAGGTTTAGGTAGACATTCTTTAGAAGCTCTGGAAAATACTTGTTTCATGCCCGAGTTTGTCCAAAGAACTCGGGCATTGATGAAGGTTTCCTTCCAGCTAAAAATTTAATAGACTTCCATGAGTAAGACGTACTGTATTAAGATTCCCATGTGACAGCTGACATCTGCAATCAGCATTTCTATGGATTATTATCCCGTTCCTTGGTACTCAGGCTTAGAGCTATCTCACTTGTCACATTCGATCAATGAAGAACTTCAAGGAAAGTTGACTTGGGAATAATTTTTAATTTGTTTTCTTCACTTTTTTTCAGCTATAAAAATCTATTTTTTTTTTTTTTTTTTTCAGAGCAAGTAACTTACCCTGAACGCTGTAGTCGTGCATCTCCTCACCTTCTCCCCATCCTCTGGGCTACTCTATGATCTCTTGTCACAATTTTATGAATTCATAAGACACTATTCTTTCTAATTCCTTTGACAGTCATTCTTTCAGCACCCTTATATCACTCATTTCACAAGTATATAGAGCCTTTCCAGGACAAAATACTGCAAAATGCAAAATTCCCAGTCTTCATTGGGTAAGCCAAAGTAGAGTTGTTATGTCTGCGGCAAACAGATCTCATTTCATGAGCAGGAATATCTTCCGTAGTGGTACATCATGTCTCTCAAACAGATTTTTTTCTTATCTGTGAATTTCAAGGCTTGAAGTTGAAGAAAAAAGAAATATGTTTTATATGATAAGTTGGGGAAAGCTACTGTCATTCAGTATCACAATAATTGCTAATATTGACATGCAAGGAGGATACATTAAAATGTCTGCAAGCCTTGTTCAGACTGCCCTGGTTAGCGATGGGACAATATCTGTTGTCGTTTGTGAAAGCTTAAATAGCTATTGCTATTTTAATTCAGACGTATTTGCTTCATGTCCTGGGTTCAGCAGTAGCAGTCATTTTTCTCCTTCTTGGTAGCTGGTGCAGTGCTGTGGTTTTGACTTTCGGGCTGGGAACAGCACTGATAACACCATGTTTCTAGTTATGGCTTAGTGATGCTTGGTCTGGCCAAGGACTTCTGGAGCCTCATGCTCTGCCAGGGAGGAGGGGAAGCCGGGAGGAAGCAGAAACAGGACACCTGACCCAAACTGACCAAACAGGTGTTCCATGCCACAGCACATCACACCCAGGAGGCAGAAACAGAGAGCAGAAATGAGGAAGGGTGGTGGGGGTGCGCTGCTTGGTCGGGCTGGGTATACGTGGTGAGCTGTTGTATTCTCTTTCCTTGTATTTCTCTTGCCATTATTATTATTTTTGGTAGCAGTAGGGTTTGTGTTATACCTTAGTTACTAAACTGTTCTTATCTCAACCTGTGGGAGTTGCATTTTTTCAGTTCTCCTTCCCATCCCTCCAGGAGCAGAGGGAAGAAAAAGGGGGAAGTGAGTGAACAAACTACGTGGCTGATTAATGGCTTAAACCATGACACTTCATGATTCCAGTTTGTATCTGAAGAACTACTTCCACAGGGACATTCTTCCTGAAATTCCATCTCTCCAGCTTGTGTTACATTTGTCACTATGATATGAGGTTGTCTCACTATTCGGTTCAGTGTGCTCCTGCAATCACTCAACACTAAGTGCACATGACCCCAAAGAAAACTGCCTTTCATTCCTGGACTATCTTTATAATATACGAGAAAGCCACACAAGTTGAAAAAGTAAGATTAAATAAAAATAAATAAATAACAAAAATAAAATTAAAAGACTACCCCCTATCATTTCTTACAGTTACACAAACCTCATGCCCAAGAATATTCAGAGGTAGGTGTGTACTTGATAGCAAAAAAAATAACAGATATGAAATCATCTCTGCAATCTGTTCATGACTGCAGAAAGAATAAGGTGGCATCTACCTTCTTGTCTTTTGAATACAAGGCTATTTTCTTTCCATAAATGACTTAAAATGATCAATTTGAACACTTAAGTTGCAAGACAGACTGTTTTCATGTAGATACTTAGGTTCACAGTAGTTGTTTTTTTGTGTGGAGCTGTTAGGATGTGAATCAGCCCTGGTCTACATTTCCAACTCGATCATCATGAGTAGCCATGTCATAGCCTCAGCTAGTGATAAAGACATATGGAAGATGCCAGGAGCCTTTCAAAAAATCTTTCTTGTTTTGCCAGCAACACTCAATTCCTCAGCTGTATCTCCTGCCAATAGTAGAAAAATGGCAGTCAATGACATATGAGAAGGACAATACAAAGAAGGGAATCTGTTTTGTTCACAGCATTGTCCTTCACATAACTGTATTCTATGATCTTTTCTTTATCATACTCCAAAAGTATATTCTGTCCTTTCCCACAGTCATTCAGTGATTTTTCATTCTTTATACAATCACTCAGAAAAAACCTTTTTTAAAATATATCTGTAATTTCGTTTTCCTTTAGATGATAATTTCTATAAGGTGTATGTTGATTTTGTTGGCAAAGCTTTCATCCATCTGAGCAGTTCTTTAACATTCATGATGTTCAGTCAGTTTTACAAAAGTATTTCTTAAAATCTGGGTCCTTTCAGAGTCAATATGCACCTGTTCGGGCTGCCTGAAGGGGGAGCTTCTGTATTCTGCCTGTTTGGTGAATTCCACATGTTTTCTGTGTTTCCTTGTCTAGTGTTTTCTCTCCACTGAAACAGACTAATGTTTCTGGTTTAATATCGATTCTTATGGTCTTTTAAGCTTCTCAATGGGTAATGTGATAAGCATTTAATCTGCCTGCATTTCTGTGGTTTGTACAGAAGCCCAGAACAATTCAGTGGTCTGCTCAATTTCAGTTTCTGTGTTCGTCTGTATGCATACTTTAAAGGTTTGCAATTGTTTAACAGGCATATGCAAAAGAAGTGGTCAGCATTTTCACACATGGTAAACATTTTCCCCTCTGCTGGGTTGCTTTCATTCTGTGTCATTCTCATATCGGCATAGTTCTTATTTTCTGCCATGTTTATTACTTCTGCTTCTTTGTCTTCCCACTTCATCCCAGGTTTAATTTTTCTCTCACCTTGTGCAGAATAGCCTAGTCTGAGAGGTCAGGTGGTGCCCTTCTGTGGCTACTTGTTTGCCAGCGGTGTGCTGCAAGCTATGGCAGGCTGGCTTTATTGCATATTTTCTTTAGTTGCCTTGAACCCTGTGCATCCCTATTATTCTCATTGGCTTTACTTGTGCCTGTGTGCAAGTAATTTATGGTTGGCACTTTTTATCTCTTTTTGAAGGTTATTGTACTGATACTATGTGTACTTATTTTGCTTGTAGCTGATCTGTAGCCATTATTTAGTGTCTGTGTAGTGCTTACTATTTTTTTCACTTTGGTTGACAAAAAAGTACAATCAGGAATAATATTTATGAAGATTTTAATCTGTTCATTTGCTAATTTTCACTTTTCTTGAAATTCACACCTGTCAACTTTACAACTATTAACTCAAAGAGGCAGGTGTGTTTCTATTGAAAGAAAAAAATTGCGCTGTTTCACAACGTGCCTTATATGCTTCCAATTCATCTCATTCAGACATTTGCTCTATTAGACCTTACTGAAATTAGGTAAAAAAGCAATAAAGATGTTTTGTTGCACACTCCAAAGGTGTGTGCCTCAGCTTTGCAATGGGCATTCATAGAAAACTTATTCCAAATGTCCCAGCCAGAAATGCTCAGCAGTCTTTTCAGACGCAGTGTTAAAGCTCTGACAGTGCTCTTGGACTGCGTGTTGTCTTTGACTGCATTTGTAATACTCATATGTCAAAGTAGGTGTGTTGTTTTTGTATGTCTTGTTAGATATGGAAATCAGTGGGCCTTATCTATTTCAGCCCAATGAAATATCTCTGTTTCTGTTCAACCTTTGATGTAAATAAGATCAGAAACAGTAGATAATTTCTTTGCCTCCCTCTCTATGCCTGGAACATATCAGATATATACATTAGCACAATCACTAGAGTTGCTGAGCATTTGTCTTCCTTAGGTCTTACAGATTTACTTACCACTGTCTTTGTACATCTGGCATAATTTTTAGAAACATTTTCAGCTTAGGAGTCCATTGGTGGGATGGTCTTCCACTTTAAGTAGCTGTCAAGTCGGTATCTTAACATTAAGCTTTGGCTCTGTAAAACATACTTAAATGAACTGGAGTTTTTCAAACACTATTCCAGATGAGACTTCTCTAGCACACCAGCTATGTTGAAGTGCTAGCTGAATACTTATCTTCCCACACAACCTCATATCTTGCTCATGGTGATCTTACTGTGAAATAATCAGAGAAGGACTTAAAGGTGAGCTGCTAGAAAACATTTTTTAGCATACTCTAACATGCCCTTAAAGTTTAGTGTAAACAAAACAGTTGTTTAAGATATGCTGGCTGTTTGAGTTGTATCAAAAGAAGAAGCAATGAGAAGTGCAGCTACAGATATATTCTGCATAAGTATTACTTTATTAGTGTCAAGGCATAAAATGATCTTTGAACACTTCACATTTTTATCCATCTTCTCTATCATTAGCAGTGCCACTTACAGAATAACATGACAGCATTGTGGGTTTGAAGGTATCTGAATAGTGCCTGAAAAATAATAGGGTAAAAAAGGTTAGGTGGGTTTATGCCATTGCCTCAGTTAGGAAGATGACAAGGTTTGGACATTTAATAGCATAGATTTTGTTGAAAGAAGTGTGGTAATAGCAACCTAAGGGACTGTGGATATGCAGGGATGTCATTGTGAGTTCTGATCATTTAAAGCCTACTGAAGTAAAGCTGGGTTTAGCTTGGAAAGAAGCCAAACATTATGGGAATGGCTGGTGGAAGCAAATGGAGTAGAGATTTGGCCATCTAGAAAGTGTTAAAACTGAGGGAAGACCTCAGAAGTATTTTGAGCTTAGTAACAAAAGCTACTGTTTTTTTTTTCACAGTGAAGGATAGAGTCAATAACGGCTTTTCTGTTAATTCTGTTCCTAACATCAATATATATTGCCAACATCAGAGGTGTCTGCTGAGTGAGCTAGAGCTGCACCCTTGCTGTGTTCAGCATTGTATCAGAGGAAGCCGCAGTCTTGGAATGCAAAAAGTTTTCAGAGAAAAGTATGCAAAGATAGGTATACTGGATGGGAGCCCGAGAAGCTATGGTATTTAGCAAGAATGAAAATAAGTGAAAAAAAGTCTCAAATCTTTAGGAACACTGGTGCTGAAAAAGTGAGTAACAAAAATTCAAATTGCAAAACAAAATGTATTTAATTTATAAATTTAATGAACTATTTTGTTACATTCAAACACATTGTGCAACTTCAGGACTTAATCTGTGCATTCTGAACAAGTTTGAATATAACCGATGCTGAAAATTGTCTTGTATTCCAGTTTCAAGAAGCCTGTTTCAGTCCTCAGAAATTGTCTCTGTTCTCTTATAAGGCAGCCTAAGTTTCACAACCTCTGTTGCAGTTCCACTGTCCTAAATTGCCTGAGCTCCAGCTTTTCCTTTTGGTGAAACGCATTTCACGGTACTAGTCAACCTCTTTCTCCGCCTCTCTTCTCTTCCTGCATTGTATCAGGACTGCTTGCTCTTCTGTATCTCTGAGTTGAAAGAGTGAAGCCACAGCGCTGACAATGGTTTTCTTTTTGGTTCTGGAATTAAAAACTGGAGGTGATTCAGAAACCATAAACATGTAATTTGTCTTTGGGTGTGTCTAGTGACAGAATTACTGTGGAGAATTAATCTTCCAAATGTTAATAATTCTGTTATGAGTGTGTATGCACTCTGTGTAGTATTTGGCTAGCTGACAGCCTGACAAAATGTGACTCATTTCCCATTTTTATTCTCTCTCACTTTACAGATACTAAACCAGAAATCCAAACTGGAAAAAATGATCCCAAAACAGAGGGAAATATTAATTAGCTTGACCTTGTCTAAGAATGCTCACAGTGATAGAGAATCAGGAGCCTCGTGAATTAATTTGAAGACAGTGCTTCTTTTAGTGATTGCTATTTGCAAGGAGGAATTTCTTCTTCCTTTGCTGTTATTTGTCCTTTCCTGATGGTTTTGTTGGAATGCCACCACTGTTCAATATAAGTAGTATTTGGAAACATGAAAAGATACGGCATCTGTCTGCAGTATTCTGGGACTGAGAATCCTCAAGTGAGTGTTTTATATTCCTGTCTCTTTATTTCTGATAACAGACAGATTCTGTATCTCCCCATCATGTTCTACATATTATCCTTTACTTTGCAGAAGTATTGAGTTTTCAGCTGTAGAAGATACAAGGGAAAAAATCACTATTATAAATTTTCTGTATTGCATTTTCATTAAGCCCACTGCTGTGAGCCATCATGAGTAGTTAGGAAGCAAATCATACATCTCAGATTGCATGGAAATTTAGTCATCCTGGACTGTTCTCCATTGCTTCCTTTTATGCACAATTATATTTTGACAACTCCTACATGATTTTGCTGAGGGGAGTAGCTCTGGAGTATGGGGAAATTGCAGTGTTCCAGAATCTTGATCCTGAATGGCCAGAGCAACAAAGGGAGTCTCAAGTCCTTGTCTGGACTTGCCCAGGTGTTGCCTTAAAGGTGGGAGGGAAAGAACACACCCCCTGCTTTATTTTTCAATATGCAGCTACCAGTCCAATCGCGTTCACTTATATCGAACCTCTACTGGTCTGGATTTACAATAGTGCACCACACTGCAGGGTTCAATTTTCTCAGAAACCCTCATGGCCACACAGAAATAGGAGGTCACGTTAAGAAAGGAAATTGTAATTCATTGATGCAACGGATACAGGTTCTTATTGATTGCTGGTGATAAATACTGTCTGCAAAAACACGTGTGAATAATGGTTACATGAATACAAGTGCTTGATGAAGTTAACATAGCCTGGCTCTAAAATATGTAGGTGACAATAAAAATAACTCTATAGAGATTCTAAGTTTTCCCGGGGAAGCACTGAACACAGTGTCAGTCTTACCCACAGGCATCCCTATGGGAGGGAAGAGAAGTTCAGCTCGTTGACTGGTCCCAGGAGACTGTTGATGTTACCTTCTTTGACTCTTCTGCGATGATATCTTCCCTGATACTCCCCTTCTTCTTGGGCTATTTTACACTATTTTCTCCTTTAAGGTGGAGCTTCAGTGGCTCTAATCATATATATCTTAGATAGGGGTATTTTTTCACTGAGGATTACAGTTTGTCACAAGATGTCTTGCACTTGCTGAAGTTATTATGCAACTTCCCCTTTTTTGTGCTGATGTTAGGACAGAGCATAACTGCAAGACCTTCACTCCGCTCTACCCTTTGTCTGTGTTTTTCCAGTACCCCTTTTTTGTTAGGACAGAGCAAAACTGCAAGACCTTCATCCGGCTTTATCCTCCATCTTCATTTGCATGGGGATAGCTGAGGAGTGCACGTTCCAGGGGTGGCCACATTCTATTTGCAAGGTCCTGAAAGCCTGTTTCTTTCTTACTTGTGGCAAATGCTGCATTTCAAATACAGGTTTAATTCCACACCAGGAGACTAGAGGCTCACTTTTAGCAACTGGTTCCATAAAAGATAAAAAACCCTACTCTTTCAAACATATTAGCAATGAAAGGAGGGCCAAAGAGAACCTCCATACTTTACTGGATACTGGGGGAAACTTTGTGACTGAGGATGAGGAAAAGGCTGAGGTACTTAATGTTGCCTTTGCCTCAGTCTTTAATAGTCACATCAGTCATCTTCAGGGTAGTCAGTTCCCTGAGCTGGGTGGCAGAGACAGGGAGCTGACTGAAGTCCCCATAATATAGAAAGAAATGCCTGGTGACCTCCTGCTTCACTTAGATGCATACAAGTCTATGGGGCTAGAAGGGTTACACTTAAGAGTGCTGAAGGATGGCAGAGGAGCTTTCTAAGCCACTCTCCATTATCTGTAAACAGTTCTGGTCTAGTAGGCAGGTCCCATGGGATTGGAGGTTGGCCAATGTGGTGTCTTTCTACAAAAAAAGAGCAGGAAGAAAGACCCTGGAAACTACAGCCTGTCAGACTGACCTCAGTACTGGGAAAGGTCATGGAGCAGATCACCTTAAATGAGATAACAAAAGATGTGCGGAAAAAGGGAGAGATCAGGCCCAGTCAGCATGTGTTCATGAAGGGCAGGTCCTGCTTGACCAACCTGTTCTCCTTCTATGACATGGTGACCTGCCTGGTTGATGATGGAAAGGCTGTGGACATTGTCTACTTAGTAAAGTTTGGGGAAGAGTGGCTGGAAAGGTGTTCAGAGAAAGGGTCCTAGGAATGCTGATTGAGAAAGCTGAAAATAAGCCAGCTTGTGCCCAGGCAGGCAAGAAGACCAATATTATCCTAGCCTGTATCAGCAATAGTGTGGCCAGCAAGACCAAGGCAGTGATCATCCTCCTATACTGGGCACTGGTGAGGCTGGTGTTCAGTTCTGGGCTCCTCACTACAAGAGACACTGAGGTGCTGGAGCAAGTCCAGAGAAGGGCAACAGAGCTGGTGAAGGCCCTGGAGCACAAGTCTGATAAGGAGTGGCTGAGGGAACTGGGGGTATTTAGTCTGGAGAAAAGAAGGTTCAGGGGGGACATTATTGCTTTCTACAATTACCTGAAAGGAGGATGGAGACAGGAGGTGGCTGGTCTCTTCTCCCAAGGAACAAGTGATAGGACAAGAGGTAATGGAATCAAGCTGCACCAGGGGAGGTTTAGATTGGACGATAGGAAATATTTCTTCACTGAAAGGGTGGTCAGGCATTGGAACAGGCTGTTCAGGGTAGTAGTGGAATTACCACCCCTGGAAGTATTCAAAATCTGCATAGATTAGGCCCTCATTGACATGGTTTAATGGTGGTTTTGGCAGTGCTGATCTTGATGATATCAAAGGTGTTTTCCAACCTAGATGATCCTAAGAGTTAATGATTCTATGACAAGGAGAAGACCCCCTGGCAAAGTCCCTGCCACGCAGAACACAGCTTGACACAAACCTAACACAGAATATCATCCCTGTTAGACCACAGAGTTTTTTTCTTATTTTTAGGCTAAGCCTCAAGATTATTTTTCCTACCTAAATACAGCCTTGAAAAGCTCACTTACTAGCCCCATCACATTATTTCTCTCCACACTCATTACTCAACTAATGGTCCTTTTGTGTTGGACACCACTTGTATTCATTCCCATCTGGAGGAGATAATATCTTCTTTCTTCCATATATGCCTCCTGTGGAATTATCATTCTTATTCTTTATGCTTCTCAGAAAAAAATACTAAAGATGCAGGAATAATAATGCCTGCACACACATAGTGCAGTTACAGTTTCTTGGGCTCAACAATTCTCTCAGCTGTCCCAGAATCCTCAGATGGTAAAGAGTGTCTGTGAAATTTTGGAAATACTCTATGGAATGTCTAATTCTGAAGTTTTAAGTGAGCTGAAAAGATCAGCTTGGAGAAAACAATATTTTAGAAGCAAAGCAAGAGCTATGTATTTACTTCTGTATTATAGAGATGACACTTAGGACAAAATTCACTTGTTCATTTCTCCAAATGTTTCCTTCAACTAAATTGTCATCTGTTACACTAAAAAGCATAAGTTTTAAATTAGTATTTATGATACAAGAAAGGGAATCAGGATGACTGACACTCTGCATTCACACCAAGAAAAAAGGACACAAAGGTAAAACATAAATAAAACATTTCAGAAAAAAAAAGAAAATAACCAACAAATCAAAAAATCACCTGCAGGACCTTTCAGACACAGTAGCTAACAGCAAATAAGAAAGCAAATATACTCTGCTTTAAATTAAGCAACACAAGAAACACAGATTACTTTTTTCTGGCTTTAACACCTTTAACTGAGGCAACAAAATTAAGAATTTACTTAGCACAGGCCCCTTACATTTGTAAGGTACATCCAAGCCTTTTACCTTAAAAAAGAATGTCTAAAGCTGTGTCCTAATGCTTCCAGAATCCAGTACTAACTGTACTGTATGTTCATACTTTTTAATTTCAGAAACCGTACTTCTCACATTGTACAGCTAAGGAAATAAATTTTAGTTCCTTACCTTGCAAGACTCTTTTTTCGCCTTTTTTTTGTGCTTTTAATTTCATATTTCTACCCCACTCCCCACACGCCAAGTAGAAATATATGATCATGGATCACATTTACTTTCAATGTGCAACTTCTCTACATACAGTTAGAGCTTTTCTCCTATTCAATACCTAGAAAAAGGCTGCAAGCGCTTGATAAGAAAGGCTTGACTTGTTTCCCAAAATGACTATAGTGATGTATGAAGCTAAAGCTTCACATTGCGGAGGAGGTCAGAGAGTCAAAGGATTCAGTAATCCTGACCCTTTCTGGCTCATTTCACATTAATATTAGTAGCATTTTCTGCAACAAAACATTACTATGAAAGATTTATTTTGATGCAAAATTCCATCACTTCTGACAAGCGCCAAAAATGAGTAGTGAGGGCAAGCTAAACAAAAATCCAGGCATGTGTAGAGCTTCCTGGCAGGGCAATGCATCATAGGAAGACTTCCAGCATGTTAATCGACGTAATAACAAGCATCTTGATGCTCTTGAATTGTGCTGGCCACCACTGGGAGTAATTTATTAGAAGCAGAAGGAAAAATCATCCTACACACTCCAAAGCCGAAGAAATTTAACTTTCGAATACAGCTGAAAAGGCTTCTAGCCTCCTTTTATATCCCTTGCACACAGGCCTTTGCCTTGACTCTCTCTTTTGATTTGGTCCTGATTGTTGTGGTCGAGCTAGGGCTATATTCTGAGAGTTGCTGTACGAATGGGATATAGGCACTAAAAGCACATAGCTAAGTTAAAGACTAGAATACATTTTTGGCAGCAGTGGCACCCTAAGTACTCTTAAACACAGATATACAAACATAAATATGTTCTTATAAAGGCCATTTGAGTTTTCAGTTATTCTTCACTATATTTGAGTTTCTCAGACAGAAAAAACTGATGCTCAGAGTCATTGAAACAATATAGAAGAAAGGCATTTCACTGAATCTTAAGACAGCATTTTTCTAGCTCTTAGACTATTCTTAAATATCTGAGAATAGATTTCTCTTGTGACCATAACAGAGTCTTATACCCTAATTCTCCCTTTCATAAAAGAAATAATATTAAAATTATCTACGGAGTTCAATCCCACAAATGTTTTATTTATAAAATCCACACATTTTTATGAAGTATTTTAATCCTCCTGTCGTGGAGTTTGTAAGGCTATTTAGAAAGGTTAGAAAATCTGATTCTTATGAGATGTCTTCAAGAAAGCATAGTCGATTTATAACATTAAGAAGTAATTTGGGGACATGAGAAACAGTTTAAAGGGTGCCCAACCTCAGAATCGCTCTTAATCCAGAGGGTAATTAGGCTAAGTGTGGCAACCTATTAAAGGAGTGGTCTTACTGACTTGAACATAATAGGAAGTACTCATTTCACATGGATTTGCATGTCAGGGAAACTGAGTTTTTTCCAAGTAGCGCCTCTGATATTAGTTTAAGTCTGCATGGCTACAGGGATTTAGATCTGAGAGCTACTTGCAACAGGAGTTCAACAGTCTGAAGAGAATGAACTAGTTTGGAGATGCTGATATATATCCTGCTTTGATGTGGGCTGGGATTCTAACCTCACAGAAATAAATTGATTGACCTTGAGAAATTGCAGTTGATCTTGCCATTTTCCATCTTTCTTTTTTCATAGAGGTTCAAAAAATCAAGGTAGTGGTAAGAATTATCTTAGCCTGATTTTCTGAAATAAAAACAGGTTATTCAGAGCATCCAATAACATAGATGGATTTTATAGAATTATAGATTATTTAGGGTTGGAAAGGACATTAAGATCATCTACTTCCAACCCCACTGCCATGGGCTGGGACAGCTCCCACTAAACCGTGTCACCCAAGGCTATGTCCAGCCTGGCCTTGAACACCACCAGCAATGGACCATTCACAACTTCCCTGGGCAACCCGTTCCAGTGCCTCACCACCCTTAGAGTAAAGAATTTCTTCCTCATATCCAATCTAAACATCCCCTGTGTCGTGGTTTAAGCTGTAAAACAAGCAGTTTTGTTCACTCACTTCCCCCTCCTTCTTCCCCCCCCACTCCACAAAGGGGGGGGGGGAGGGGGAAATGGGGAGAAGAATCAAAAGAATGTAACTTCCACGGGTTGAGATAAGAGCAGTCCAATAACTAAGGTATAACACAAAACACTATTGCTACCATCAATAACAATAATGACCAGGGAAAATACAAGGGAAGAGGATACAAATGCTCACCACCCAGCGACCGAGCTGTGAACCCCCCACCCCCTTCCGGGTTCTTGCCCCCCCAGTTTTTTTCCTTCCGGGCATGACGTGCTATGCTATGGAATACCTCTTTGGTC
>JANRGW010052175.1:0-21733 GCA_024733675.1 Psilopsiagon aymara | reverse complement strand
CAAACTTAAACAGGGGAAGTTTAGATTGGATATGAGGAAGAAATTCTTTACTGTAAGGGTTGTGAGGCACTGGAATGTGTTGCCCAGGGACGGTGTGAATGCTCCATTGCTCACAGTGTTCAAGGCCAGGTTGGACAGAGCCTTGGGTGACACGGTTTAGTGTGAGGTGTCCCTGCCCATGGCAGGGGAGTTTGAACTAGAGGATCTTAAGGTCCTTTCCAACCCTATCTATTCTATGATTCTGTTCAGTACTAAGTGGAGAGAGAAAACTCGTAAGATGTCTTAGGCCAAAACATTTAATGTTTTTCTTTGTTTCAGTGTTAACTTAAAGAGATCTACTGTAGTCATATGGCTAATACATTTTTTGTGAAAAACAAAGGCTCATGATCTTACAGCCTAATAAAATGGATTCTAGCTTATATAAAGTGTTGGCCAAAACTATTTAAAGCTGTCAGTAGGCATCTCTCATAATGTGGAAATACTCTAGGAAATTGGAAAAGGACAAATGTAGTGCTTAAAGAGTAAAAAAACGCAGCCAGGGAATTTTGCATCAGTCAATTTAACTGCATTTCCTGAAAAAAAACAACCAACCAACCAAAACACCCACCAAAAAAACCCACTCTAAACCAAATAATTAACAAATAATCCAGTGAGTTGTATTTAAACATCTGGAAGACAGCAAAGAAATGGCTAACAAACTGAATGGATCTGTTGAGAGCAGCCCTTAGCAAGCCTGTTTGTTTTCCTTCTGCTTTGGGCTAATAGGGCTGTAAACTGAAGGGCAATAATAGATGTTGTGTATCTTGACTTCAGCAAGGTTTCTGACCATCTTTACATGTCATACATGTATACCACATTTTTCTAAACAAAGCAGGGAAATTTGCTACAAACACCATGCTGGTAATATTAGTGCAGAATGATACAGAAAGCATATTCAGACAGTAGTTGGCAATGGTTGTAGTAGTAGTAGCAAAATAGTAAAAGTAATCAGCGCTGTTGAGTTGGAAGGATGTATCAACTGGGTTGAACAAGCATCTCTCCTGTGTCTCGTGCTGTTTGGTATTTTCGGTACTGGCTTAGGGATGGATTACAGAGTGTGTTTATTCCATTTACAGATGGCAGTAGACTGGCCACAGTAAGTTGGAGGACAGAATTCAAATTCGAAATGGTCTTGGCCAGTTGGAGAAGCAATCTGGAAAATTGGATACAATTCAATATAGAGAAATGAGAAGTATCATATTTAGGTGGGATTAAGTAGCTTTAACAGCTTGGCATAGGAAATAACTAGCTAGTTCTTTAGAAAAGGATCTGGTGGATAGAGCAGGTCTGCCTTGGATGCAAAACCACAAATTTAGCCTAGAGGATACAGGAAATGATGGTACTCAGCATCAGTAAGTTTTCTCCTAGATTATTGTAGTTAGTATTTAGTATTACACTTCACAAAGGGGTGGGTTAACTGGAGTAAATCCAGAGGAGAACTAGAGGGATCATAATTTGTGAGGAAAGTTTGAAAAACTGGTGGTGTTTAGCCTATAGGAAAAAAACCCTGAGATGAAATATGTCTTCTGGGCTACCCCAGAAAGGGAATAATTTTCCTCTGTGTTTGTCATGGATAGGACAAGAAATCAGAGTTTTAAAATGCAGCTGGAGAAACTCAGATTAGGTGTTGGGAAGAATAAACAGGAATAAAGAAGCACTGGCACATGTTGTGGAGAGATGATGTCATCTCTCTAGTAAAAGAGTTCTTTATGTTCAGACTACCTGTGCTCTGATGTATTACTGATATTTCTGTCATGCACTAGGACAGTACGTAGACGAGATGAGCTTTCAAGGTCCTTCCAGTGGCATCTTATATCAGAAGTTTTCCCATCTCCAGCTTTGGCTGCACTGTCTTGTGTATATGTCAAGCACTTCATACAACATTGATGGCAGCCAAGCACTTTTCACTAATATTCACTTCAGTCAATTCTTTAAATGGAAACAGGTATTCTGATTTGTATAATACAAATCTTGGGAGGATTTTCTATATCTGTTAAGTACCCTTTAGAACTGAGGGCAGAAACCATTGGACTTCTGTGCGGTAGATATTTAAAGCAAAAATGACTTGCTTGTTTTCACTATAAAAGTCACCATCAGCTATAATCAATCTTCATTTTCCATTTTCCCATGTTTTACTCCACAAGCTTTTTAAAATACTACATTGGGAGCTTCAAGTTGACTTCTAAGTGTGAAAGTTTTGGCCTTACCTGACAAAATTCTACAGGTCATATCTGTAGTTCACGTAGAAACTGCAACTTCTGCGTAAAGCATCTTACCACCAAAAGAGATCACAAAGCCTTAGCACTGCTTTGCTTACAAAATGGGAACTCAGAGCATTATTCTTATAGCTCACTAATACGGTTGTAAGTCACAAGAGTGTGTGTTGAATTGTGTAGTAGAAAACTAGTTCCAGACCTTCAGTGACTTGAAAAAAATCAGGATTCTTTTATAGAAAAGAAACTCCCAAATAACATATTTTTCCAGAAGTTAGAACTCATTTCACCTTTATTCCTATCTCCCTTTTTTGTACATGAAATCTTTGTCAAATACATATAAAACTATAAAATACTTTTTCTTTGTACTAGGCATTAGCACAGTTACAGAACTGGAATGCATGACAGTCACAGGAGAACAGAGGTAGAGCTAAGTGTTAGATATTGTGAAGGAGAAAATACATAAGAGTATCATGTAATCAAGGATGGGTTTGATCTGCTAGAAATTAATGGAAGATACATCATTGGAGAAGATGATTATCATGTCTTATTTTTATTCTTTACAGTGTTAAATTCAGGAAGTGGTTATTTTTATGGTAATTTTAGTAAATGGGAAAACTTTTTATTAACACACCAAATAGGCAACTTAAAAGTAGTTATTACTAAACTTCCATGTATATTAACCCAGGTTGGGAAATGGAATACTAAAAGACTTAGTGGGAAAAAGTGATTGGAAAGACTGAAGTTAAGAAAACAGCTCATTTTTCTGAAGTGAAATGTAAGCGTTGTCAAGAGTTGTTAAATCACAAGATAAAAAGAATTCACACTTATTTCAAAAAGAAAATTAGTTTCTTCAGAGTCTCCACATCAAATGAATAAAGCTTTGTCTATTCAACTGGAAGAGAAAACATGGGTTTGATGATCTTCCAAGTGAGACATCTTCAGTGTCATTGAAAGTTAGCCACAATGAAAATGTAATTCCCTACTCTAGATTTTCCATCAGCTCTTCAACAGCAGCCTCTTTTCAGAGCATTCTCAGTTCATCTTTGGAAACCACGGTATGACAGATCAATGGGTGACAGCATCTTAAAAAAAAAAAAAAAGGAAAGAAAGAAAAGAAATGAAGGCAAAGGCTTGAACTTGATAGAAAGTTGCAACCTTCGTTTAAAAACATCACCTCCAGTGTAGCACAAAATGAGCAATTTGAAAGTGATTGAAGCACTTTTCCCTGAATACTCTCATTCAGACAGATTTAAATTTGTGGTTTCATATTAGATACTGCAGATGAAGAGATAGAAGAATGAAATTAAAGGAACAACTAAAAGAATCAACTTTGGCGTTAAAGCAAATGTCTGATTTCACATGAGAAATGATCCAATAATGGATACAAGTGTCCATACAGAAAAATGAGTTATTTCTTAATGCTGGTTTTTTTTTGTCTGAAAAGAAAAGCAAAGAATGTTGTGTCCAGATTGTTGTAGATGTTGCCCACTAGTTCAAAGGAAAAGCATGAAAGGGATCTTTTAATTTGTTCTGATGATGGAAATAAAGAGAATAAAGCTATTTACATTAGAAATCACATTAAACATCTCTATGTTTGGTGTTCAATATGTATTGACAGTGTAACTGTGGAATAAGACAGCATCTGACACCATCATATGGCACATTTGGGAGCTCAAATATTCTTTTGCAACCCTCAGTCTCCTGTTTGCTTAATTAGAAGAAGAGGATTTATGCTGTACCTTCCCAACAGCTTTTGGCAGAACATCATGGAAAATTGCTGACCTGATTTTCATTTACAATAAAGTGATAGCTTGCATTGCATTAAGTGACATAAACACACCTGTAACTCCATTTTACACCATCTAAGGAAAATTATGTCACCTTTTTGACAAAGGAAATCAGGTCTAAAAGATCTCTATACTTTCATTAGAAATAACAGAGGCATTCAAAATTATGTTGAGCCCAAAGTGAGCTGTGATCAAAACACAGGAGATTTTACTGGGTTTGTTTTACAGATGTGCTGCATTTACAAAAGCTGCTACACTGTGGTTTTGATGGATAGAAAGCTCATGGACATACAAGTTTACTGTCATGGTCACAATAACAAAAGTGGCATGTCTAATTAACAACTAGAACCACACAGGGAAAAAAGATGTTCTTTGATTGTTTGAGGGGGGTTTATAATCAGAAATGTTTCTTTGCCAGCACCACTGTTTATTAATACAATTGCCAGCTTTTGGTCTAAATTAGGAAGAAGTAGCAGAAATGTGGGAGGTAGGCTCTGAACCTACTTTTCTTCCTTCTTTTAACACAGGCTTTGTACACTGAAATACATGGGCAGAAGTTATGTCACAATTTATGTCAGGGTATTAAAATTTAGGAGTAGAATCACAGTGGATAGATAGATACTCAAATTCTGAAAGATGTCAGTTTTGGAAAATATATACAGTTCTGTTCAGCAATCTCAGTATGCCTCTGTTGTGATTCAGATTAATTTAGTTGAACTGTTAATCTCTGAAAATCACTGCTTTTTAAATTTTGAATGGCTTGTTGGAATCTGGCAGCCAGATCCACTGAGCATTCTCCATCTCAACCCATCTTTCTTCTTCCTGATGCATCCCCCTTCTAAAGAGAGTAAAAATGGCCTATTTCCAAAAACTCTCTGAACAGACCAACATGGACCATGACTTTTCCAGACATCATTCTTCTGAAGTGCCATGATAGCAGGGAGGAACCTGGTAAGACCTTTGTTCTTCTATCTTAAAGCTTCTGCTTCTTGCTAAGAGGGCGAATGGAGGAGAGAGAAAGCAAGCTACCTGATATACAAAGGAATGAGTAGGAAAGGATAGTCAGGGGTCAGATAGGAGTGCAATATCTGTCCAGATTTGAGAACAGCACAAGCTAGAATCAATAAACAAAAAGGGAGGAAAAGAAAGTCTTCAATTAACAGTTCCAGTGTTCTTTTGCTATCATAAAATTTATCAGCTACTAGCAAAGTGCATCTTAACTGTCCTCTACCCTCTGACCTGTACTGGAATTTACCATTTTTACCAGTGATCTTGTTAGTGCAGTCTGACTTGACAGCAGCATGTATTATGAACTTAGAGTTCTGTTATCTTAGCAATCAACATAGATCCATACCATGGAATTTGCATTTGCCCCAAATTAATTATCTTTTCTATGAAACTAGAACAGTAATAAGGTTATGCTAGTATTCTGGAAGGTAAGCAGACTGACTCAAGTAACTATACATCTGTTAGCCTGGCATCAATCCATGCCCATATAATGGAAAGGTTTTAAGGATTTATTAGAAAAAATAATTAAAGAATGGATATATGTATAATGAATGCCACTCAAAGCAGATTTACAGAAAATCAGTCTAGCCAAAGAAGTTTAATTGATATTTATGTTTACTGATTTATAGAAGCAATCTATACAGATTCTTATAAGATGGTTGAATTGGTGCTAAAAAACCCCATTCTAATTCAAGAGTGAACCCTATACAGGATCAACAAGGCATATGCTGCTCTGCTTGAAGAACTTGGAACACAAAAAAGAAGTTAGCACTAGGGAGTCATCATGTATGGAGTTTACCTTGCACAGGGATTGATACTAGTGCTATCAGGAGGTTAGTGGAAGTCTAATGCTAGTCAATATTTCCCCCATTATTTTGATAAATACATGTTACTAAATGTATTTGGTAAAATTTGTCGATCATATAAAAATGGGAGAAACAGTGGATACTGAATGAATCCAGGGCAATCTGACAGGACCACCTGGACTATTTGATTAGCTATGCCCATTCAATGGAAGTTACATCTTAACACTTCCAAACCCAAGATCATATATTTGGGATCAGAAAACATATTGTCTGTTGGTCTATTATAAGATGGGTTATTTTCTGGGGAACAGTGATTCTGAAAAGACTTCAGGGTCACAGTAGACAAATGACTTAACATGGGTTCCCAGTGTAATGATTTGGCAAAAATAGGTCATTTGAATAGGAAGTGGACCACTTGAGAGGTCATGTAAATTTTGCATATGCAATTGGCACTGGAATCTTCAGTAAGTTTCTGTGGCTTGCATTTTAAAAAGAACGGTAAGCACTTGAGTGGATAGAGAGCAACAGAAATCATTCTGGAGAACTGCTGTGGAGTTTGGAAACTGAAGAGCTCAGTCTGCTTAGTTCAGAGAGAGAGAGAGTTTATTTGATTACAATGTATAAATACTTTCTTGCAGAGAAAAACTCACATACTAAATGGCTCTTCATTTTATGAGAGGTAGGCAGAGCACAACAGCGTCCTTTTTTGCTGGAACCTGTATCCAGGTAAATTCACATTAGGAATGAAACTCAAATTTTTAATAGTGACAGAAAAAGCTACAGAGGAAGATGGAGATTTTTCATCCCTTAAAATGAATATTTGGAAGTTTCTTTAAAGAAATATGAGTAATCTTCAAATCAAAATAGGATTGGGTTTTTTTTTTACATGCATTAGTGAAAAATAAGTTAGTAGCCTTAGCATAGGGTGAAATTTAATAGGCTGTGATATGCCAGATAATTCATCTAAAGGATTTAAAAATCTTTTGTGACCTATGAACTTAAAGGGGAAAAAAAAATTTACTTACAAAAATATCTCAAAAGAGTTTTAAAGTTTTAAGTTATGAATCCAAAAAAGGAAAACCAGAATGTAGGCTTCCTGGGCCAGACTGTTTTATGTGTGCATTATGAAATAGTCCAATTACATGTTCTTAGATGCTGGAGTCATGTAAGAAGTGGCTATAAAGGTACGAAAGAGGTAAAAAGACAGTGCCTGGGTGAAGCAGTACCATGGTGATATTATGTGATCATGCAATTATAAACTTATTCTAATGAATATGCATAAACAAAACTACTGCTGTCATTTACCACCTTGTGAATGCTTGTCTCTGCAACATTGTGATCTTTTAATGGGAGCAATGAGACTGAAGAGGAATGAGAAAGAAGCTGGGACAATCATATAGGGAAAGAGTATCCTAAAGACAGATCTCTCTGAGGAGGCTCTAGAGTGCTTTAAAAATGTTATGGAAGGAAAAAAAACCTTTTTTAGGGATTGTTTATGCTTTCAAAAGAATTATTTAAGCCCAGTTCTTCATTTATTTTGTCCTGAGGTAGATTAATTTGGGATAAATCTTAAAGGCTGTTATGTTTAACAAATTACCGGATAGATCAGTTCCCTTGTTTGCTGTAGTATACTGGGTTGGCTGAAGAGAGCTTGGTGGGAGTTTGGAGATGCTGGAACCAAAGGAAGGAGATGTAATTTCTGTAAATTTTGCACATGGTTCTCCAGTCTCAGGGATGATTGAAAACTATGATTGAAGAACTGTGAGAACTCTGTTTCACATTTCTGTGGGCTGAAAAAGCAGATAGAGGAAATGTCATAACTGAATAAAAAGAGAATAAGAACTTAATTTCGGTGATTGATCCTTGTTCTCAGCTGCATATAATGGCATAGGAAAGGCTTTTTGTGCCATATGCTACCTCAGGAAGAACTTAAATGGGCTTCTCTCATGGAATAGTAATAGTAAAAGGAAAGCTGTACAGAATAATAAGAAGCAGACATAGCAAGCCAGTGAATCTCTACGTTCTTCTGTTTACAGACTACAAACTTGCATTTTACAAGTATACACTTTGATAAAATTTCATTGCATTAAACTTAGCTTTTCTCGTTTCCCTTTGCAACTCTTTTCTTCTCATTCTCCTTTCATGAAATAAGGAATGAAATCAATATAATAGCTTTTTTTTTTAATAAAAATAACTGAAGGGGAAAATTACGACAATCTTGGTGCCTCTAATAGGAAGTACCAGTGGGAATTATAACTTGTTGTGAATGTTTTCTTGATTTCAGTGATACTCTTAATTGAATTATTCTTCAATCTTCACGGAGTTTCCTTCATACTGTTTTTGACTACGTAGTCCATTTCTTATATCAAATTTAACCATAGCACTGATATAAGACATACTTCTGCTAGTTTGGTGACTGACTTTTTATTTGGTGACTGACTTAAATAGATAAAATATTTTTATTTAAATTGGAAAGGAGAGGGTTTATAAGGAAGAATGTGGTCTTCATGATTTGAGAATTAGATGGAGAATAAAGATAATGATATTCTGTCCTGCTAACAGGCAGGGTTCACAACAAAACAGCCACACACTTGCTTTATAATATGCACAGTTTATTAAACAAGCACACTAAAGCAAATAAGCACACCAAAGCAAAAAATCACACCAGCGCCAATCAGGTATATTTCTTTCTATATATAGTAAATAAGTGCAATAAAGCAAATCATATTCATATATATATATAAAAATAACGTACGGAGGAAAATCAGCAGTGCGTCAAATCATTACTGCATAGAGAGAATAGTGATTAAGAAGAAATACATCAGCAATTACCACCTAATCGTCATCCAGGCCCACACTTCAAGCTGGGAAGCCCCATTGCAGCTGATGCCAGGAGTGTGAGGTAATTGGAAAAATTCCTGCTTGGTGCATCCACCCATAGGTGGGACTCCACATTCGGCTACAAGAGGGTCCTGCTTTTATACCCTTAGAAAAAAAAACTAGCATTATGCCAGATCTGTAATTATTTACTTGTGGGCTTTGGAGTTTCTCATGGTCTTACTGTTGTCCACACTGAGAGTGTTGGCCAGGCACCCTGGTGTGGCCAAGTGTGAAGGTCATAGAACAGCTGCACACCTATGTTTTCCTGCCTCCTTCTGACAAAAGGTTACGATGAGCATAACTTTGATGAAAAACATACTTTGTTATGTCTCTCAGTCATGAGTGAGATTCAGCTCTCAGCTGGGTTCTCATCCACACACATTCAAAGGATAATATACCCAATGGGAGCAATGATAGGGTAATAGTATCACCAGTGTGGAATACTATAGAAAGTGGAGTGTTGTGTGCAGTTCTGGTGTCCTCAACATAAAAAGGACATGGAACTGTTGGAACAAGTCCAGAGGAGGACCATGAGGTTGATCATGAGACTGGAGCACTTCCTGTGTGAAGATAGGCTACGAAAGTTGGGTCTGTTCAGCCCGGAGGAGAGAAGGCTGCGTGGAGACCTCATAGCAGCCTTCCAGTATATGAAGGGAGACTACAGGGATGCTGGGGAGGGGCTCTTCATTAGGGACTGTGGTGACAGGACAAGGGGTAATGGGTTCAAACTTAAACAGGGGAAGTTTAGGTTGGATATGAGGAAGAGATTCTTTACTGTTAGGGTGGTGAGGCACTGGAATGTGTTGCCCAGGGAAGTTGTGAATGTTCCATCGCTTGGAGGTGTTCAGGGCTGGGTTGGACATAGCCTTGGGTGACATGGTTTAGTGTGAGGTGTCCCTGCCCATAGCAGGGGGGTTGGAACTAGATGATCTTCAGGTCCTTTCCAACCCTAACTATTCTATGATTATATGATTCTATGTAGACTTTTTACCCCAAGAAAACAGGAGACCTATATTTTGTGCCAGAAAGAACTGGCATGTGAAATCACAGCTCCACTAACAAGGGTTTTCAATTAAAGCTTTCAGTTCCTGGGTGGTATTATGTGATTGGCAACTATCAAAAATTGTTTTTTTTAAAAAGAGAGGGAAAAGCTACAGGGTTGTTGTTTTGACTTTGATGTGCAAGATCTCAGAAAAAGTTGAAAAGGAAGGAGTAATCAAAATCATGTGAATGGAGGTAAGTGGAAAATGGGTTAAAATTCGATACAATTTTATCAAAAGTAGATCATGTCAGACAAACCTCATCTTTCTTTGATAACATAAGGAATTCCCAAAAAAATGGCAATGCAGTGGACCTGACACATCTGCATTTAAGCAAAACATTTGAAACAGTGTTCATGGAAATGACTATTTAAGCAGGAGAGCACCAGAACTGGAATTAAAAACTGGCTAAGGACATATAATGAGGTATTTTGAAAGAGGGGTTATAAAAATGTGGAGAGCTTTTTATGCTGCTCTTCAAAGATTTCTCTTGGGACTAATTAGTATTTCCCATTGGTGAGCTTAGTGCAAAACCCAGTTTGTGCTCATAAAATTTGCAGATAACAGAGTTGGATGGCATTACCTATATTAGGGAGAATCTGCCTATAGGATGGGAAGAACAAGATCTCATCACAATGAGAAAAAAATAAAGACTGCAGAGTCATGCATTTAGCGACCTTCTGCTGTGAGCTGGAGGCTTATTGGTCAGCAGGGATGCAGGAAGTTTAAGATACACACACTAATAGTATTTTTCAGCCATGAAGAAGGCAGCTGTAAATGTCAAAACCAGATTTTCTATGGGTGTTGGAAAATACCGATATGGTTAGGGCAAAGTACTGTTAAAATCTTGTCTGGATTACTGGTATCAGTCTGACCATTTGTACTGGAAAAAAAGTGGAACAAACCCAGAAAGGGTCTCCAAGCACCACTAATGGGATGGTAAAAAAGTCTTTTAAGAGGAGATTAAAAGAACATGGCTTCTTTTGTCTGACCAAGATGAAGATTCAAAGAGGATATGATTACTTTCTAGAAATAGAAATTGGGGGTAAATAGCAAACAGGGAGAACAATTAAATTTGAAAGAAAAGATCAAATGAGTATGAATTAATCACATTAAGACAGGAAGTTAGAAGAAGTTCTGTAGCCATCAGAGGAATAAACTTCTGGGATTGTCTTCCAGACAGAGTAATGAGTGCAGGAAATCTGAATGGCTTGCAAGGTGAAACCTGATAAATTAAGGGCAGGCTAAGGATGGATAATCATGAAACTGGAAAGTAAAGCTTGTGAAATGAGACTTTGAGCATTTGCTTTGCTTTGCTAAGAGCACTGAAGGAAGATTTGCTTTCTGAATATGGCTGTGTTAGGAAGTGTTTCATGCCAGATGTTTTGTTTGGTGTAAAACTAGTAAGTGGAAAAGAGTGAAGCCAGAAAAGCTGGTAATGAGATAGAGTGCCATAGATAAAAGTAAATGCTGACTACTGCTGTGTCTTCTGTGCTGTAGACACTAGACATGTCCATGAGGGCAAACTGACTGACTGAATGTACAAGGACATGTTTCAGTATGGGACCCAAGGGTTTCTATGGCTGATACATGCTAGGACAGAAGACTGGACCAACCCAGACCCACTCATTAGCTGAGATTCTTCATGTCTTGCTGGATCATGAGCTTTCAGTAGTAATTGTTGTATTTATTTGTTGCATTCAATTAATGTATCACATGTTTCAGAATTTCCATTCGTTGCCTGGAGAGAAGAAAAAAAATTCTTGCTTTCTTCTCTCCTTTCTGGTACTGTAATTTCACTTTTGACACATTTTTCGCTCTCCCATCTGATGACATTGGCCACAGCTTAGATGAGATTTCAGATTTGGTCCACTGATTTCAGGTCAGAAAGAAAATTTTACTGGTCAAGCCATCACAGATCTTCTTGGGAATGGAGTGTGCTTTTGATACAGTTTGTAAAGTTGTTCACTTAGGATCATTTGAGTTCATTTCATCTAACAAGTCCCCTGTCACTATAGGCACCTTGGGAGGGACTTCTGGAAGGTGGAAAGGAAAGTGTGCATGTTCTTGTCCCTGTAATGTCCTTCTCAGTTCTGTGTTCGAGGACTGAACTGATGCATGACATAGTTGCTAGAGTTATGACTCAGAAAGTACTGTTTTACTGATGAAGTATAAACCTGGCTTATTTGTTGTTTGATCTTACTAAAGATAAGTAAATCTCTTTCTCAATAATTGAGGTGCTAACTGCAGCTTTGTGATTAGTTACCAGCTGGTTGACTACATTTGAAAGTTTGAGCTTGGCATGATACACTTCATCACTTCCTGAACTGCTGTGCAATACTGTTATGGGCTTTTCTGCATTCAGAGTTTGGAGGCATTTAAGTTATGGGACAGATAAATTTATAATCATCATCATGCTGTCTTTCAGAGAGCAGTTTCTAAGACACACTGCACTGAGACATTATCATTTCTCATCTTATGTTGTTGTTAAATTATTAGGACTGGTATTTATACTTTTTTACTATTAAATATAAGATAAAGTATAAAAGCACTCCCCAGCTTAAAAGGGACTGTAATGATAAAACTCCAAACCAGACAAGTAGTAAATGAAGGCATTAAGTGAAATTGTTCATATGGTAATTCAAGACAGAAGAGTATTTCTACCTCCAGAAAAGAAAAATGTAGCTCAAATGCAAGGTTTAAGGAAGAATTTAGAAGACATATGAGAGACTCTAATTGAAAAAAAAACCCACCAAAACTACAACCCCTTCTATACATTCTTAAGCTTTTACAGAGCTGTTGAAGTAGCTGAGCTGCTACTAAAATATTCAGTCTACTCTTAAAACTTTGAAATAAGTTACCATGATACTTCAAATATTTGCATAGAGTTAAATGTTGTGCCTATTGATAAATGCTCCTGGGAGGGGTACTGAATTTGCAAACTAAATGCAATGAAACCAGTGAATTTGTCAGAGACTTTATTTTCAAGTAGCTGCACTAGAGATTGGTATTAGGCACAAACCTCTTTCTTATGGAAGAAAGAAAACCAGGTTATTTTAAAAGATCTTAAAGGAAGTTTCATTAAATTCCTTTTAAAGAGAGTATTTTTTGGCAAGTTATCAAATTTGGGACATTTTCAGGCTTCTTGTACCTTGCCCAAAATGGCAGATCCATTCTCACTGTTGTTCCAGGGCACAAAAATTGCCTTTATACCGTAGAGAAACATGCTGTTATGGGTTATGATGTTGAAAACCTTTCCCTAAGGGGTCTAGATGTGATGCAGTTCTTAGCTTAAGAACTCAGTTTTTCAGGCCTTTCCGCTAACACCTAAGAAACCAGACCATCTCCTAAAAAGTCACGTGGGTGCGGCCACTACCGTTTCTTTTCATTTAATCTTTGAAGGGAGGAATTCTTTTACAAAGCAAGGCTAGAAGGAGCAGTCGGGAAACCATGGTAGCTTCCCTGGCTTATAGGGTTGTGTTTTTCTAGTTTCTTCCTCTCTTCCATGGGAGGAATTTACTTCCTTCTCCCCTCTACCCCTGCTTTCTTATTTTATAGCCTCCCCTACTAAGAAGAGAGTTTTCATCTTTTCTTTCTAGCGGTCTAATAAGCCACAGCTGTTGGTTCAAGCAGCATGTGAGCTATTTTCCTGTTTTCACACAGCGTGAGAATTTAAATGCAGAGTGAACCAGGAAGGAGTTTATGTGTATTATCCCTGACACAGAACTGTTAAGTGGGCTCCCATGGGCAAAAGGTTAGCATTTGTCAGATGAAGTGAAGGAGAACAACTGGAACATAAAGAAAGAAAGAGAAGGTGATCCAACAGTAAACGGATCTGTTTTGTCAGCAACTTTGGGTCCTATCTCAAGGGTCTAAATTGACTAGGTCATTCATATGCAGCAATGTGCCACTTGTTTGCCAGGCCAAGGTACCATCAGTTGGCATCTTTGGAGTTGCTTATGATGGAAATGACAAATAAGCAGTTACTGATGCCTCAGCGTCTTTAGGAAGCATTTTCTCTGGACTAAATGAGAGTCCAGAAAGTGAATCCTTTGTGTAAGGGAAGTCAGAGTTCAAAGACAACTTTATGCCACTGATTTTTCTGATGTCTATAGATCCCATTTGCTGTCATAAGCCTGTTAGAGTCAAGGACCCGGTTTCATACTATTCTTCTGAAACTCCACTTAATAAAAATAACATTTAAGCAGGAGAACACCAAAAATGTCACACCAAAAGAACACCACTGATAGTTTAGATAGCTCTAGAGCTCACCTTCTGATTTGGATTTTCTTTCAGATGTTCCATAGCATGGGCTGTTGGTGCTGAGGTTCTACTCATTGTATCACCCACCCCTCTGACAAAGAAACATTGTCTCTATAACTGTCAGAGATTAAGGTATAACTGGAGATTAAGGTATCACCCTCTTTCAGGGGAATATTTGAGGAGTATTCAGAGTGGCTTCAGAGCGGCTTGTGGCATGCTTTGCAAATGCACTTATAGTCAACTATACTCCCTTTGCAAGTGATCATTTAAAACCTTTTTATTTTTCCTTAGATACGGAAAGAGGGAGGAAAGGTTTTTGACATGGGGGGAAATAAAAAAAGAAAAAAACAAAACCAAAACAAAACCAAAAACTAAGCAAGATCTTTATTTTTGTCTGCCAGCTATGGAGACTATGATCTATGGAGACTATGATCTATGATCTATGAAGATCATACTATGCAAAGCCTTAGAAGGTGGTGTTAAGTACCACTGCTATAAAAAAGAGCAGAGGAGTAGTGAGAATTATTAGGTAGTATTGAACTGCTGGTTCTGGATGCCAGTCCTAGGTTCATTGGTTCATTTATTTGCTTTATAAATGTAATAAAATTGAGAGACGAGGGAAGGAAAAATAGCATAGAGGGTGAGTGTAACTTTCATTTGTGTCATAGCATACACAAATGTAATACAGTAACTTCTGGCAAGTGCCAGGTCCAGTATTCTTCTTAGAAACTGAAATACTTTTCATAGTTTTTATTTGTTTAAGGCAAAAAAGACTTTCTAGTCAGCGTCTCACTGAGCATTATGCAAATTGAGAATTATTGCCTGCATAAAACCTCCAGACAAGAGGTCATAGAGGTTTAGACAGAAAGCAAAAATAAAGAACATAGGAAAGACCAGGGAAAAAATATGGGAGCTGAGCATACCACTACTTTGAGTAAGAAAATGTTAATAGGAATCTTAAGTTCATACTCCAAACCTTAAAGATTCACCTAAATGTGGTGATACAGATATAATCCAGTCTCCTCACCCAACAATTTATGTAGCTTTTTCAGAGACAATTTTAGAAAGCCCTAAAGGAAAGATAATAGATATTAAGATGGGTGGGAGAAGAGGAACAGGAATGCATAGCAATTCCAATGATGAAACTTGTTCCTTTCCCTGTCTCTTGAGTTGTTCTGTCTGACAACCTTCCAGCCCACAAACCTAAAAATATTGCCAAATAGCTGCAGAAAAATAATTTCCAGAAAAGGGTGGCATCTGATTTATTTCCTGCATCCTACCCTGTCTTGTTGTGGTTTTGGCTGCAAGACTGCAAGTCTAAAACTGAGAAAAGTGTCATCGGCCCCTAGAGACAGTGTCCAAACAATTGAACATGTTTGGAGGAAAGGTTTATTCTTTGGCTCTCTCAATACTTGCAGCTGCCAGTTATTGAGTAGTTATGGCCAGACACAGACTCACTGTGGTTCATGGCTGGCTCTTAGGTTCAGAATTATCTGGAATTGTTCAAGGAAGGTTAAGGAGGTGACCAAGCATTTCCTCAAGGTTCTTTTGATATTTTGTGCTGTTGACGGTCTTTAGGCATGATGATTTCTCTCAGGAGACATTACTGACTCATTTCTCAGAGATTAGGGTAGTATAGAAACCTAAATAGAGAGATGAGAATTCCTTTTCTGTTCATCTGAGAAACTAGACTCACTCAGAACTCTTCAGGTTAAGGCAGACAAGGTTTTGGAAGAGCTGAAAGCCTCACAGTTCACAGACAGTTTTCAAGGCTTGAATCAAACTCTGCTTTGCAGGAAATCTTTTCAGTTCTGTAAGTGACAGCAGTTAGCAGTCCTCTTTTATGAACTGGCTACCTGAAAAAGCCACAAGAATCCACCAGTCCTAATCTAAGGAAAATGCAAAATGCAACATCCCTTTTGCCATTCTCCCTCTTCTGTCCCCTTCAAAAGGAAATCACAGTTGCCCCTGAAACCCAAAGTTAAAGCCAAAGTTGAATCTAGGTATCTTTTATGAATATGACTGAGGGATCTAACGCCAGAGAAGAGATGTTTTTATTTCTCTCCTTTTGAAGATTGTGCAGTCTCTGTATGGTGATTCTTTGTCTTGCCTTTTCTTTGCATCATTTTGTTTGAAAGGCACAAAAGGGTGGTGAGTCTGACTAGAAATGGAACCAAAGCTTATAGGTTTTGTCTCCCCCTGCCCCTGTTCTCTCACTCATGAAAAAAAAAACCTTGAAAGAGTATTACTTGGCCATGGTGAAAATGTGAATCATAGAAGACGTTTCCAGGAGGAAGAGTTTCAGTTTCTGTATTCTTTTTCCAAACACACACAGGGTATACTGGATTCAAATCTCTGCAATTTGGAGAAAATTCTGCATGTTTTACTAGAGGAGAGTAAGGCATCCTTTCAACATTCAGGATGGATTTGGGTCTCTAGGCCTTTGAATCATTTCTATCTTTATCTCAGTAAGGCAAGAAAGTTCATCTGTTCTTGGTGGGCTGTGACCATTGCCTTTCAAGTTGCTATCTTTCAGATCTTCATTAATCCTTGGGCTATCATTAAATGCTTGGCAATGGTTTTATCTTATCTTTGTTGTTAACATCTGCAGGTGCAATAGTTATCTAAAGAACTTACGCATTAGGGATCATTTTTACAGCAGGGTAGTTCATGCCTTCTGGGAAACTTATTACTAGAAGAATCCCTGTCAAAATAAGATTTCTTTTGCCCCATTTCAAGTTCTTCCCTTGACAGAAGCCACCTGGGGTCTCAAGAGGGCTCTAGCTTACACATGCTTGGACAGCTTTTAAAATTTAATGCAGACAGGAGATCAAGCTATATCCACAACACAATAACCAGGTTCTATTATTTTGTTAATTTAATACTGAAGAACATTATGCAGTTTGGACATGATCTATATTAGAACAAGAGAGTTTAAAATACAAAATAAGCATCTGAAGTTTGGACTCAGTGCATTTCCCATCAACACATGTAAGACTTGATGCAATACTGACCAAATGTACTTTGATAGAGATGCCCTTTTAGCCTGCTCCAAATATCCCAATTGGTAAGGAGTATCCAGTACAAAAAACCGAGCAACTCTTAAATGTTTTCTCTATAGAAAAATGGTAACACAGAGAAAACTTTGCAGTCAGTACACTATGGGCTACCATTTACTTTTACCAGCTCCCTTTTCTGACAGCTAGGTTAGAACACTCCTTTGTGCACCACTCAAAGCTTCTTACAGCATCAGTTTCACAGTGAAATGTGCTCATTCTTGCAAAAAGTTTTTCCCTTTAAAAAATTAAAAATGGGGACATCTGATCCTGGGCTTTAGTTATCAAGCGTCATCAGAATAAACATATCCAAATGGCATCTCTGGTTCCAGAGCAGTCCATTTGCCAGGTTCATGCCCAGAAATGTCCAGAGAAATTGTAAGATCCGCAGCATCTTTCCAGCAGTGGTGGGAGGAGGGTTCTATTCCAGCTCTGGTTTATCAACAGGTCATCAAAAGAGATGTATTTCTTTTGGACCTGCAGTAGACATGCACATCGACAGAGCTCTTCTATATTCCCTGATGAAAGGAAAAAGTATGTCTTCTTTTTCTTCAAGAGAATACTCAAATCCCAAGCTGGTTCTGCTTGCAAACCAGAGCAGCTAAAGCTCATTTTCCAGTAGCAAGAGACAGACACAACTGAAATAAAATGTAAATGATCAAGATCTTGCACTCCTTCTGCTCAAGTTCTGAGCAATGGAGTAAGCTCAGTCTTAGATAACCATGTAGTACAGTTGAGGGCAGTGCCTTACCTCTCCATGGCTGCATTCTCTGCTCATCCCAACCATCAGCTTTAACTTCCCTTAGTCAGAGCTTCTTTGCAAAGAAATGCTGCAGGAAACTCCTAGCTGCCTAATGTTATCAGTCTTCCCATTGGCCCCCTGTTGATTCAGAGTATGAAGGGGTACTACAAGGTAAAGGAGTTAAACCTTCACTAATCATTAATCTCACAGGCAAAGCTTCAGACAAATCTATTAAAGTTATTAAATTCACAGATATGAGGTAATGCTTTTTATGAATTAGGTACTGATTAAAAGGCAGAACTGTTAGATTTTCCACATGACAGAAAGTTAATAGTGGGGTGCCATATGGTACAGTACTAACTGCTGCTATTGTGTGTCATATATTGAGCAGTTAGCTATAAAAGGGGGTGAACAATGAGACAGCAAATATTGCAGATAACATGAAAGTGAATCAGTAGCTGGAATTCAGATCCATACCCAGCTTTTCTAAGAAATCCCCCTGATCTATTGTGGGTTTTATCACAGCAGATTCCTTTAGTTCTTTTCACTGTATTCATGAATGTAACTTGCACAACACAAAATCCCAGCGTCCGTATGCTTTCCATTCTGCTGAGTGAGGTTTATCGCTTTTCATTTTCATTTTCAGCCTTGGGCTGAGTTGAAAGACAGAATCCATGTCCCAGCCTGCAGATTGGAAGCACTTGATTAGTATGCAGGGCAGGTACAGAGAGAGGCTGTCTCTATGCGACAGCTCTCAATCCATTCCTCTGATTATTGTGGCTCAGGGAAGAGTGAGTGCAAGGGAAATAGGGGAAAGAAAAAAAAAAGTGAAGAAAAAAAATTACAGCCTTTTAAAATAAAATAGAAAAAAAGTATATATCTTGGTATAAAGTATCTGGAAATATCCACCAAGACAATGTATCTGCCTCTGTATTTTTAACCAGTCATTCCCCCTGTAAATTTAAAAGTATCTGTTAAAATGTTAAAGGGAAGAAGCCAACCCTCAAATACTAATTACCTGTTGAATTTATTATTTCTATTCTCTTTTAAAGAAGAGCTCATGAGTTAATACAGAAAGCACCATAGCTTTTCAATCCGCTCTGCTGCTAATTTTCTTGTTTTCTGCTTGGGCAGATGGCTCCCTATCAAGATTGTAAAGCTAAGCCCATTATAAATGTGTTCACCTGCTTGTAGGGAAAAGAACAAGGAAGATAAGGAAATGTGAGATATTGTGATTTATCTGTTTTGTTTTAGCAAGATGTGGAACTGTGGGGAAAAAATATACGATCTTTGTCTATTGTCATTCACCTTGAAGGATAGAAAAATGTTTCACAGATAATCAAATCATCACCCTTCTTCTTTTTCTTGTTACATATATCCCAGGTGACTGCTTGTTCATGGCTAAAATACTACCACTTCTAGGTAGAAATATTGTGGCAGTTTAACAATGGATTGTTATACTACACAAAAGTTTTAGGCCTGAAAATTACTTAAGGAATCATAACTAATTCTTTCTTACAATGAGATTATAGGGATCACCTTTAATATGGTAGTTACCTTGTAGTAGAGCTCTTGCCTTACCCTCTAAGCCAGTGGGGAGAGCACTTACCAGCAAAATCCTAGGGGTCCTGAGTTTAGTTTGCTTAAGGAGGTTCAATTATGCCATCTTCTTTCTCCCTAGAAGCCTGCCCTAACAGTTAGCAAACTGGTTGAGGTAGGGGCAACATTATTCTTCCTGTTGGCTCTGCACCTTTTTGCTAGAAGGAGCACAAGATTTATAGTTCCAGAAGAATGGCAGACAAGAAGGGGCATGACTCGCTAGCCTGGTACTCAGAGTTCTCTCCTGGGTTTAACAGCATTTCACATTTCTCTCTTTTTATGCATTTTTGTGCAGCTTGCTACTCATCCTTTTCACTTGTCTCATTGGATCATTTCATTTTGTCCTGGCACAGTATAGAAAGCAAAGGTACCTAATCTTTGAGGGTCAGGCACCTAAAATGAGCTGTTAAGTATGTAAATTTTTTATTAGCAGCCTGTGGGTTATTTCAGAGAGTGCCCATTTTATTGAAGGCAGAACCCAGGATTTTGATCTTGGAAATTTATTGGAATATTCAGTGAACAGCTAATTCTGTTTGATAGTAAGATGAAAGCAATGTGGAAGAAATGAGGGAGTCAAACTTCAGGTGATGAATTCAACATCAGTTGTAACATCAGTAAGAGGAGCATTTCCAAGCTTTAGGAGGTACTGAGTTTTACTATTCATCAATCACACACAATCCAGAATTATCAGTTTAATGATTTGCATGCAGACTTATGTAAAATCAATAATCACCACTGTAAGTGAAAGCTATAATTCCATCAAGGTGAAGTGACACCAACAGTAGTGGAAATGAAGCCCAAGACACTACATGTCAGAGCTGGGATTTCCTGGCTTTAATCTGCTATGTCTGTATAACCTAGCATCTGCATTTTTCTTTCTATTGTGGATTTACAGTTTATTTCATTGTCCACCTTCTGTTTGGGAATGAAGCTGATTATTTACATAGCATAATAATTATAATTTATTGCTAATTTTGATGGGACTAAAGGGCACTAAGGGGACAGACACGTTCTTATAGGGATACTTGGCAGAATGATCATGGCACTAAGTTTCAGTTACAATTAAAACTTCATTTTCTTAACAGTATATATGATTAGTATGGCACAGAATTTATGATTAGAATTGCACAGGATTTCTACAAGCAAAATCAATGTAGTGCAATTTATAAGTAGCATAATACAGAACTTAGAATACAACTTATGGTATCTAATCACCATAAGTTTCTAATCACCTAGACCCTCTGCAGTCCAGATCTTAATACATAGTTTGCTGCATCAGTATAACAGTAATAATTTAGATTTAAAAATCATATAAAGAATCCAAGTTATTTTGTCCTGGGAGGGAGCAAAGAATGGTGGGGATGTCCCCACAGGGATGTCACAGGTTTTGCTGTCGAGCAGCAGCTCCAGTCTAAGCTCCCCATTTAGGACTTGTAATTGCTTGATTTCTGTGTGCTGTTAAGCTTGCCTGTTCTGTGACAGCATCACCCACAGCACTTGGCTAGTAGTTGCCTGGGACCTTCAAGGCCTGTAAGGAATGGAATAGTCAGCCTGGTGCCCAGGAACCTTCAGGCTAGCAAGGAGAGGAAAAAGAAATCTGTTTGCTTTGTCTACTTGGTTCACAGGACCTTTAGAGCTTGATAATGAGGAGAAAGAGAACTCATCATACTTGTCTCACTTTTTCACAGAGGGTGACTTCAGCTCATAAAATGGTGCTAGTTATTGCTAACCATATTATCAGGGATCAGGAGCAGAAAATAGCAGTCACACTCCTAGAAACATGAAGTAGTTTTCTCTCTCTGTGATAAACACTGATAAGAATGAGGCCTAAATTCACCCATCATGAAGCAGCTTTGATGATAAGATCAGTCATGAAACTAGGCTTTATTTTAAAAAATATTTACATGATACATGAATGGCTAATAAAGCACCAGTGCTATTGTCCTCATTTTTAGGCTGCAGAGTCCAGTTCAGCGTAATAATTAAGTGTGTGTCCTCTGCTAAGTACAAGGTAATTCAGCCAATTTCCTGGGGCCTGCTTGTACACAAAATTTTGACCATGTTCCTCAATTTGTGCTGTATATGTGGTGATTTTGTGTATATTGTGGTGACATGGACAGTAGGATTGAGTGTGCCTTCAGCAAGTTTGCCTATGTGTGGTTCGGTTGATACGTTGGAGGGAAGGAATGCCATCCAGAGGGACCTTGACACGTGTGTGAGGTGGGCTGATGCTAACCTCATGAAGTTTAACCATGCCAAGTGCAAGGTCCTACACCTGGGTGGGAGCAATCCCAGGC
>JANRGW010052174.1:0-12891 GCA_024733675.1 Psilopsiagon aymara | reverse complement strand
AGCAGTAGTGGTTTGTGTTATACCTTAGTTATTAAACTGTTCTTATCTCAACCTGTGGGAGTTGCATTCTTTTGATTTTCCATGTAGCAAACTGTGTGGCTGATTTATGGCCTAAACCACGACAAGTGACTTATTTATGTATTTATTTACATGATTATTTTTAAATTTCAGGTTTGCACTAATATTGCCTGGAAGAAGAATTTAACAGTATTTTATGTGCACTTGGTAAAATATGCTTGTGTTATCAGTATTTGTGTTACTTCTGTAGTAACTAGAATCTTCTTCTTGTACAAAAGAAAGTTGCAGAATTTGTGATGACTAGTTCTCCAATATTTAATGTCAATTAATTGATTATTGCTTTTCTTCATGTGACAATGAGCCACTAGTCAGAGTTAATTAATGCAAGGTAAATTTCAGTTTTGGAAAAATGATTTCTGAGTTTAAAAATAATTTTTAAAAAACCTCAGCTGTAATAAAGACAAAAAAAATAGAAAAATAGCTGCCATAAGACAAGTGATCTTCTCCATTAAATATATCAGCGTCCTAGTGCATGTAAAACACTTGCTTCAACTGGCATTCATTGGCTTTCTCACAGTCTTGGTACACAGTCTGAGATTTTGGCAGATGCAGAATTGCCTTGATTTTTCAGATCTCTGTCAGAGTGTATTTGTGGGGGACAAATTTTGTGTGAATAAGCACAGGTTTCTGCTCACTGAGGCTCTGGCTAGAGCCTGGTATTACTAAATTCCTTTTGAAAATGCAGTTTCTACCTCAGTTAAGCTTCCGAGTGACAAAAGCACATGGATCTTTAGCTTTCCCAAGTCATAGCTACACTTTAAAGGAGAGGATTAGTGCTAACAGTGCTTTTTTGAGGTTTTATTTTTGCTGTATCTGAAGGTAGGAAAACAAATAAACATTGATAACTTTTCCAAGTTGTGTAATAATAATAATACAGAATAGAAATTTCTATCTGGTCCCATGTTAGTATTTCTAGTAAAAATTTTCATAATATAGTCATCTCCAGTGCATGAGATATTGTAATGAACTGCTGCCCTCTAGCAAACTGTGAGGTGTCTGCCACAGTCTGTGAGGGTCTGAAATGACTTAGGCTTCTCTCCTTTGTATGTCCGTGCGGCCACAGAGGTATTGTTTCAGCTAGTTATTTTTAGATTTGGAGTTCACCTGTGAGCAAACCAGTTTAATTTCCAAAATGAAAATACATCACATGTCTGCTCACATAGCCTCTGGTCTAAAGAACTTTAAAATAAAATCTAAAAACTTGTTATTAGAAATGGATACAAACATTTGTCAGTGAAAGAAGCAGCAATGTTATTTACCCAATTGATAGCATGCTAGTGTACAATGATCTTTGTTTTGTTTAGTAGTTTTATTACCATATTAACGTATAGTTTATATTAGCAAGTTATGGCTGGAAATCAACTGTATCAGTCATTCAAGCTTTAATGCAAATTCTTCACACAGATGTTATACCCACTATGTTAGCTATAAGCAAAGAAGGTGTTAAAATTCCACTACTGAGTGTGGAGAAGGTACTTAATAGCTAGCATTTAACTTCATTTGAAGGAAGCTAAGTAATTCAGATATTTACTGAAGAGCCATAAAATTGTTAGGACTTGCGGAAACATAGTGGTCTCTTCTATATGTTGTTCTGAGTTGATTTTTTATTAACCTCTTTAGCGTATTTACATATCAGTGGATTAGCTAATAACAACATTAGTCTTTCTCTGGTTAGAATGAGTCATAAGTATCACTGCTGTTACCTAAGGCCCAGTCTGTTTTGGAAAAGGTTTGCTGAAGTAATTGTATACACTTACATTGATGATACAATTATACCAGTGCAAGTGCAACTGTGAAGGAGTTTTTTATTACTTACTGGACATCAATACAAATCTCCTACTGTGCTGTTGCAAAGGACACTTCACTTTATAGAATCTCTCAGCAGACACCTCAGATTAGTGTGAAATAATTACTTCTTTACAAGTTTGTGCTAGAAGAACCCAGATTCTGCTGTTATTTAAAAGCAAGGGGGTTGGGTACTTCCCCATGTGTCTGACTACAGTGCAGCTAAATAGGATACACATCTATGTGTACATATGTGGAGGCTTTGAAAAAGTTGCTCTTTTTCTTAGACTTAACTTGCTGTATCAAACACAAAATTTTAGGTCCATTTCTGCTATTCATTAAACATTTTCCTCCAAATTTCACTGTGCCTATACAAGTGAATAAATCTCCAGTATCTCAGAAGTATTAGCAAATTCAGGTGTGTTCATGTGAATATAGTGCTATGCTCCAATTATGCTTAGAAAATACTCACTGCAAAATTTTCAGCTCTTGAGTTTCTTCATCCTTTCATGGCTATGTAACTTATTCAGGAACAGTATTTATAGAATACAGAGACTTGTGAAGACCCTTTCTTTGTAATCTTCTGTATTGAATTAAAATATCCACCTTTTCCTGGTAGGCAGGTTTTTTTTCTTGTAGATACGGATTACTGTCATCTCTTGCAGGACAGCAGTATTTGTACTATCACTTCCTGATTCCATGCAATGTATTTCTTTGAGTTTGCTCCAGTGAGCTCCAGTCTTAGAAATTTTGGTGTAGCAAGGAAAAATATTTCTATTTTATTATGATTAACAGCCTGAGGTAGCTGGTTTATGCTAGAAGGGGTTTAATGCTAGTTAAAGACCTCTGATATAAATCCTGATGATCAAGGGAGTCAAAATTTGCTGCTTGCTTTTGTTTTTCCTCCAGCTGTTGGTGAGAAGCAACAATCTTTCTGACAAGATCGTAGTTCTGTCTGGAAAAATTGAGGAGATCTCTCTGCCTGAGAACGTTGATGTGGTAATTTCCGAACCCATGGGTTATATGTTGTTCAATGAACGGATGTTGGAAACTTACCTCCATTCCAAAAAATGGTTGAAGACGCATGGTGAGTGTGTCACCAAGTTATCCCCTGCATAGAGAAAGAAAAATAAAAAGCTTCTGAAAAAAATAAAAAATCCTTGAATTGGTAGTCCAGGATTGTCTGGTTTTATACCCTTGTTCTAGCTTCAACACCAATATCTAGGGGACCCAGGGGAGTTAATAGAATGATGAAGCCACCATTGCTATTGTACTATGCTGTGACTTCTTGCTGTTTCACAGCGGAAAAAGCTTTGGAGCATGCTGCTATTGCAGTGCTGAGTTCTGTGTGTGTTTTAATCTTAACTTGTTGTTATATACACTATGATAGCTTTTCTGTTACAACATATCACAATAGATAATAGCACACTAGCCTTAACTGCCAGACAGTGGAATCAAGCTGAGAGTGGAATGGTCAAATAGGATTTTGGCGTTTTGGGGAAAGTTCAAGTTATTTTGATATCCTTTCAGTGGGCTTCTCCCAGGTGCCTTATTCTAATATTTGGCTGTTACCTTTTGAACAACGTGAGGGATTCACAGTGTTCAGTGCTCAGTATATCACCTCTTCAGTACCTGGAGGGGTTTTGAAGGGAATCTGTAAATTCCAGGGCCTCATGTGAATCTTCTTTGAGAGGCAAACCTGAGCATCCAATTGCTGAATGACAAATCTACATGAACTGCTAAAAATGAACTATGAAGTATCTCTTTAAATGACTTATTTAAGAAACCTTTCTCAAGCAAAATTACTGCAGCATGGAATTTTTGAAGCATGGGCTGAATCTGTACCTCAATGCAGGGAGCTAATGAATTTGCTCACAAACCACATTTGGGTTGTATTTTTCAAGTCAGCCACTGATCTTTAGTTTCCCATTTAGAGCTCAGTTTCAGAGAAGGGCTTCTGAAAACTTATCAGGAAGCAGCTCATTTTTAGTTTTAAATGAGTGACTACTTTTAAAGGTATGTGTGGGGATGAATCAACTTATGTGGTCATTATTAAACTTAATGATTGTCTAAGTGAGCTGAAATTAGATATTTTGAGTTAGTTTCTAATATTTAGTACCTGTTAGGCTTGGAAACTTTCTGTCCTAAATTCTCTGAGAACTTGTTAATGTTCTTCCCACAGCCACTTTGAGAAAACATTACTGTTTTGTGAGTGGGTGTTGTTCTTTATTTAAATTTCTGTGGACTCTTCCTACATGATGTACTTACAAAAGGCAGACTTTTTCTTCCCCTTCTTTACCTATCCTCCCCTTTAACTATGCATTATATTGTATAACAGATTTAAAAAGGGTGTAGCAGTGTGCTGAAGTGACCAGGCTTTATTTCCTGCTTCCATTGACACATGCACAATAGAACACAAAAGCTGTCATTGAAGCTGCTAGGCAGTCTCATGCACTGCCTACAGAAAACAATGGAAGGCAATTCCTCTGGTTTCCCAATCCATTAGAATGTAGTAGATCAGGATTTCATTCCCTGCTCTGTTACTAATTTGCCACTGTATGAAAATAAAGTCTGGTTTCTCAACTTCAGCATCTTTAAAACAAAAATTAATAAAAAAAGCTGTAATATACATTTTTGTGTCTGTAAAATTTTCAGTGTTTACTCTGAAGTGCTACGAGTTTCTCAGATAAAAGTCTTAGAAGTAAAGTGAATGTAACTACTTCATTCATTAATGGCAGTTCTTCCAAATTTGACCAAAACCACACCCTGCAGTTTAATTCAAGTCCAACCTTTAATGCAAATCCTTCACACAGATGTTATCCTTAGTAGGTTAGCTATAAGCTAAGAAGGTGCAGAAACTCCACTGTAGTGTTGAGAAGGCATTTCACATCATTTGAAGGAAGCTAAATAATTCAAGTATTTGAAATAGGACCATAAAATTGTTAGGACTTGATGAAGTATTCTGGTCTATTCTATGCATTGTTCTACATTGGGTTTTTTACTAACTGCTTTAGCATATTCACATTTCAGTAACCCATACATTAGTAAAACTAAACGTTATGGTATCTGAAGTGTATGAAAATTACTGCTTCTGAACTAGTGGTTTCCTGCTAGTGAAGACATCCCTGCAGAGATGTCTGTGGGACTACATAATTACAGAATATCCTGAGTTGGAAGGGCCTCCCAAGGATCAGTAAGTCTAACTCCTTACTTCACAGAGAGCAATCTTAACATTAAACCATTTATTTAAAAGCACTGTCCAAACACTGCTTGAACACTTGGCTTACTACTTTATGTTGTCTTCTGTGTACTAGGAATGATGTTCCCAACATTCAGTGACATTCATTTGGCTCCTTTTTCTGATGAGCAGCTGTATATGGAACATTTCTCCAGAGCCAATTTTTGGTAATGACTCTTTGTTTCTTATTTTTATCAAAGATTCAGTAGAGGTTAAAAATTAAATCAGTTCTTTGATTAAGCATAAACTGTCATCATTGAAAGAGAATGCTTTTATGTTTTCTATGTTCACTGTTGCTCTAGCCTAAAATCATATAGTTTATTGTGCAAGCCTGAAGGATCTCTGAGGAGGGCTATAGCAGACTTGGTCTCATTTTGAAAAATGAATGTGAATCAGATGCTATTGTTTCCTTTGCTGTAACAAAGTGTATTATGCTACAGATGGTGATCATTGTCTGAAGTTGCAGGTGCGTAAGCACAGGAAAAATTCCATGGCAATCCTCCCAGAGAATAAGTATTAATTCCCAAGTCCTGAATAAATTCCAATTTGGTAGTTATATTCTGTCCACCAATTTTTTTTCATGCAGCTTTAACTAGAAGTTGTACTCCTTTTGCCTTGGAGTGTCCTCCTGCTACTATCCACTGTTGAGATGTTGCTGTGCTATATATTGGAGGAATCAGTTGCAGTGATATTAGGAGAAGTTGAGATGATTCCATTTCAGCAAAGGGCACATTTATTTGTAAACTTCTTCAGTTCTTCATGTGATACATATCAGTTAATTTATAGATAATTATTTAAAGGTTTTGTATAAAAGGTACTGTGGAACTGCTGGGTTAACTATTTCAAATCTTCTGGAAGATTGTAACTGCAGTCTTTCAACTGTTTTTTCAGCTTGTGATGTGGAATTAATGTGAACATTAACTGGTGTTCATCAGCCTATTTGTTGGTTTCTTAAATTAAAGACAGTTTTCTTCCATGCCCAAGTGTCCTGGGCACCGGGTTATGATACAACTGCTTATACTTAGAAGATTTCTTCTGGCCTGTCTCTGAAGTAGAGCTATGCAAAATCTTACTATTTTTATAGTGATTAAAGGAGTGAGAGAAATTTTAGTAATTTACATGCTGAATCTTTTGCTGGCATTTTTACTTTATACAGCCAGTTTGTGGTCGTTTGTCTCATTGTATAGTTGAGCCAGCTATGCAATATTTGCATTGTATGTTTACAATCACAAAAAAAATGCAACAGTACTTCTCTTTGTTAAGAAAATGAAAAAAGAAGGTAGAATTAAATTCTGACAAGTTTTTGCATCTCAACCATCATTCTGGTCTTCCCCAAGATCCTGTTATTTTTGCTTATATACATGACATGTCCCCTGAGCAGAGGGCTGTAGCATCAGTCCTCCAATCAGTCCACATAGTTGTAGTTTTGTATGGATGCATGGCCAGGTCGTTGATAGTACAAGAAGATTAAATATCCTTGAGGTTACTACTGCTTTAAAGACCAACAAATCAGTGCTTTTATGTCTTCGACCAAATATGGGATCACAATGTTCTGACTGAGAGTGCAAGTAGTTCTGCAACTGCACCACTCTAGGGCATTTGCATTCTTAATAGTAAATGGTCTGAATACCCTGATAGATCAGGGGCTATAGAAGTCCTGTTTCACACAATCCACTTCCTCAGGGCTTTCTTGGGGTTTGCAGTAAACTGTCAGGAACTAACTGGTGATAGCCTGTGATGTCCTCAGCTTCAAATTCCAGGCCTCAAGAAACAGCTTTTATTCATTATCCCGCTTTGTTACTTGGAACAGAGGATGTGTTTTGTGTGTAGTAAATCCGTACCTATACAGCTAAATCCATATCATGTGTCCAAGAGATTGGATATGGTTTTGAATCTGGTTAGATGATGGTACTTGAGCAAAGGACTGAAAGAACTGACTAGATTTTCAATTTGAACTTTCACCTGGTAAAGGGACCATGCCTTTAAAAATCTTCAAAATCCAAAAATTGTGCTGTGTTTTCTAACATTAGATGCAGCAGTTAGCGTAGCCTGTTTACTATACAAATGAAAGGCTACATGTTTCCCATACCCTTAGAATTATTGCCTTATATCTATAGGGTAATTGTAGTTGTGAGACACTGTAAGTATGTTTTTTTAATCTTGATGCCTATAGATTGGCTTACTGTTGGGCTTCAGAGCTGCTTATTAATTTGTATCTAACAGTTATCATTCACAGAAGTGTGATAATGTATAGTCTACCATAGAAGAGCAGACTGATCTCTTTGTTGGTGGAAATCTTCAAAGATAGACACAAAGCATAAATATATGTACCAAGTTGTTAAAAATAGTGTGTATTTTGCTTGTGTTTCTCTTCAATGATAAATACGCAACTCAATTATACAGTACAGCAGACATATGGAAAAGGGTAAAAGATCACTTGAAAATATTGATGTGAGCTGATCTCCTCTGTTGTGCTTATCTGAGTTCTTTCCTTAAAGATATCTTTAAGGCATACAGTTATTTGAGCATCTTCCCTTTATGCAATTAGCACAGAACTAGTAATGCAGAATTTATCAGCATTAAAGAGACATTGCCAGATTGATTTAGAAGAACTCATCCACTCTAGAAAAAGTTATGATAGTTTAGGAGTTGTATGATATTGTAACATTGGATACAAGCTGTTTAAAGTTTTCCTTTTTAAGTGCTTCGAAGACTTACAGTTCTTGACTATGGTTTTGTATCTAGATGACACTTCCATCACAATGAGTTGAGTTTCCTTACGTTTCCCCTTTCCATCTCATTTTGTTTATGTTGTCTGGAAATACAGATACCTATTAGGCTTTTTAATTAGTTGATAAGAGGGTTATACAGAGGAGGAAGATTACTGAAAGCATATGTATTTTCATTTCAAATTTCATACTGGAAATAGTCTGAATTAAATGCACATTTTCATAAATTAGTAAGATTAAAATACTATTTTTTCCCATTCTGTTAGTTTAGGATTTATTTTCCTCAACAAAAATGAACAAACCTGTAATATGGGTGTCCTTATCATTATTTTGATTTATACAAGGTCCACTCCTGATTCTGCAATAGCTCAAGATTACAGAAGTAGCTTAAAATGCTTTAGCCCTGATCTCTATTCTCTGCTTGCTGTGTGGATGCATTCAGAAGCACACTGTGAAATGTCTCCGTATATCCATTTGATGGGAACATGTCACCTCAGTGCTGTATAGGATGTCTGCATGGAAGGTAAGCTAAGGAGGGATGCAATTTGGCCTGTTGGCAGACAGGAGGAAGGAAAAGAGGCTTCACCAGACTTCACCTGCCGTTTGCAGTTACTTTGCTGGCTCTAGCTGGAACCCAGAAGAAACATTTTTCCTAAACATTGCATGTGTTACTGTTTCTAGGTACCAAGAATGCTTTTATGGGGTCAATCTGTCTAGTCTGCGCACTGCAGCTGTGGATGAATATTTCCGACAACCTATTGTGGTAGGTTTGTATGTCTGGCGTTTATTTTATTGCAGTTTGACTTCTCCCTATCTTGTCCCCTCCACTAAATCCTACAGATACAATAGCTTCCTTATTTGATAGAACTCTGTGGCTCTGAGTTGAGTCGAGAACCAGGAGCATGCAAGTGTGAACAGAGCTGCTGTGAAAGGTTAAATACTATATGTAATATTCCTGGTTTTGCTGTAGTAACAAATATCTAGAGTTTTACACATATTGGGAAGCTACAGCATGTGAATAACTCCCTTTCCTAACATGCAACTAGCTTCCCTCAGTGTTTCTAGTCTCTTAAACAAGTGACTTGACCTTGATTTTTCCCTTCCCATCTCTGTTCCACAAATTAAAGGAGAAGAGAATGCAGCCAAGCAAAGGGGTTTCGGTATTATGAAACAACCTTTTTTTAAAATATGTAAATATCCATAGTTTATTGTATACTAACATATTTAATATGCAAATATTAAATGTTTAATATTAAATATTGACTTAAACATGCAAATATTTGATTATTACAATTTACATATTAAATATGTAAATATCTGCGTATTTAATGGTGCTGATTGGATCTAGGACCTGCCCTTCTCCTTCTTTTTAGTAAAAGTCTAGCTGGTAGATAGGTAGAAAGAATGAGGGACAAGTCCTTCTCACCTCTCTGGGGAAAAACCTTTAAAATCCATCCCTGGCCCAGTATAATGCTTCAGTGTAGGTGCAATGAAAATGTTCACTCAGAAATTTGACTACAGCATATCTAGTTAGCATATCTAGGCTAGCATTAGGCTAACTAGTTTAAGTAATGATAGCAGTGTAGCTGCTGTCATATGGATACCCTAAAACCTGTCCAGAAATCTGGAAAGACCGTTAGACTACTGACGTGGCCTTTTGCATTTGACTGGTTCTGGCACTCAAAACTTGTCTTCATAAATTTAAGACGTATCTTTGACTGTAGCATGGTCATTCTTAGTGCCGGATCTCTGGCTGTCAGTCAAACTAAGACAAGAATGGAGTAATATGTAGGCCTGTGGCACATAATTGCACTCTGTATGAAGTACATGTTTGGCTTTGATTTCTCAGCTGAGATTCTTTCTACCTTGAATACCGGAAATGCAGTGCCCAATAAAAGCCACATTAAGTCAATATTTCTTTTTAAAAAATCATGTATCTCCTGGCTTACTCTGTTGGTATGTTTTAGTTCTTAGATGGGCTCACTTGGGTAGATGTGGTAGAAGCCTTTACATTAAGTGTGCTTTACTTAAGAAAGAGCTTGTGAACAGTGATAGATAAGGATTAGTACATGTGATCAAAGAAAGAAAAATTAATGGAAAAGTTTTCATTTGCTGAGTGACTCCTAACTTTTTTCTAGAGGACAGTCTGTATTAAGTAAATTTGCTTCCTACTCTTAATAATTTCATTTTCAAGTATTTCCATACTCAGTTCAGCTAAGTCCTTAGCTCAGTTTACTCAACTGTGCAGTGCAGAAAGCATATTAAAATGAGTGTAGCTTAAAAAAATAGTATAATAAACCCACCTTTTTTTTAATAAGTGATCAATTTCTGAAAGAATTTTATTGTTTCTAGGTTGAATGAAACAGCCTTTGATAGGTATGTGAGCTATCAGATACATTTAATTATGATAACGTTGCAAAATCTAACAGTGTTCTAAGGGACACTAAAAAATGGAAACATTTCAAATAAGTTCATTGTGGTGAAGGCTGATTTTTATATTTTCCCCCCCTTTTAAAAAAAAAAAAAAACAGACCGAAAACAAGATTATACATTGACAAGACAGAATGGTAACATTTTCAACTTTGTCGGTTTTTTTTAACCCACATAGGATACTTTTGACACGAGAATTCTGATGGCTCAGACAGTGAAGTACACTGTTAACTTCCTTGAAGCTGCTGAGGAAGATTTGCACAGGTCAGCAGATGCCAAGAAGCTCACTCTTAATCTTTCATTTTTGTAACTGGCTGTCAGTCATTGGTACTCAGGAACAGAGGAGGCCCTGATGGTGGACATGGTGGAGGGAAGAAGGCATGCCAGAATGATAAGTACACCACTTGTAATGGACCAGCTCATTCATTTGCATGATTTTGTCTAGGGCTAGCAGAGAAGCCTGTTGGTGAGCCTGTAAAACACCAGAACTTGGTTCATAAAGTCTTCCTCCTGAAAGGGATAAAATGGGCTCTGGAGGACAGTGTTTACTTCTTAGCATTTTATGTTGGGGCACATTTAAACACAGTTACAAGGCAATTTTTGGCTTTCTGTGTAGGCATACTAAAAAAGCTTGTCAAATTGTGTCTTCATAAGCTGCCTTGCTGAACTCCTGTGCATCTTTTTTTTTTTTTTTCCTAAAAAAAAAAAAAAAAACAAAAGGCCAACATTTTCCAGTCTAACAGGAATCAGCTGTACCTCTTCACTTCCCTCCAGAGCTCTTTCAAATCCCTAGTTGGCAAACCTTATTCATAAAGAAGCCTGCACTCCTTGCATCCCAGAATGACAGCAGAGAAGCCTCCCTCTCAGTACATCTGTGAAATAAAATGTACCATATGGGAGAACTTGACAGAGTACTTCAAGTCCTTGCAAGACACTGTCATAAGAGGAAAATATCACAGGCCATCTTTGAAATTCTGAACTCTTGTTTCAATATGACTCAGAATTAATTGTGTAAATAACATGGTCTAGTGAGAGAATTGCTCTAATATGGTGGAAACAACTGAAGAATAGCTTTGCAGTTTCATCTGCCTAGTGCTGACTTCCTTCAGCAGATCTCAGAACTAACATGTTACCGGAATGTTAATTTTATTATATATTTCAACAAGAGTGGATGAGATTTGGGTTCAACTAAATAGCTAGTAACAGTTCTTTTGCAAGTGAAAATATTCCAGCTCTTGCTTAATTTTTCCTTCTGGTTCCAGTAGTAGTCATGTCTGTCAAATATTTAATGGAACATTTTCCTTTCAAAATAAAAATTAAACTAAATCCAAGTCCTTCACTGGGAATGGAAATTTTTTCACCCTAAGTTCTGAACTGCTATATTTGTAGCAGACTGCAGTGTTGTGTGCAGTTTGCACACAAAAAATTAACACCAGAGTCAGTGCTATTGGTTAATACTATTGATGCAGAGAAAAAGAATATATCCTTTTAAATTCACAGAAAATTGAGACACAAACTGATGAGTGAGAATAGAAATACATAAATTAATACAAGGTAAGTTTCTGGTGGAATTTCCAGTACTTTTTTGAAATTACTTTGGCAGCATATTGTTTTTTCTCCTGCAGAGTGGAAATCCCTTTTGTTTTCCAAATGACACACTCTGGATTAATCCATGGCCTGGCATTCTGGTTTGATGTGGCATTTGTAGGATCATTGTGAGTACTTTTTCCTTCTTCCTATGAAATACTAACCACAGGGGGGGATATCATGCCTTTTATGCAAAGTGTTCCAGAATTAGGCCTTTCTCTGGTGCTAACCTCATTTGTAATCCCTTCATGTTAAAGAAATTATGCCTTGTAGAAGTAATAAGAAATGTAATAACTTAGTGCTAACAGTATGACAAGATCATAAAATCATAGAATAGTTAGGCTTGGAAAGGACCTGAAGATCATCTAGTTCCAATGCCCCTGCCATGGGCAGGGACACCTCACACTAAACCATGCCACCCAAGGTTCTGACCAACTGGGCCTCAAACACCGCCAGCAATGGAGCATTCACAGCTTCCCTGGGCAACCCATTCCAGTGCCTCATCACCCTCACAGTAAAGAATTTCTTCCTCATATCCAATCTAAAATCCCCCTGTTTAAGTTTCAACCAGTTGCTCCTTGTCCTCTCAGTACAGTCCCTAATGAAGAGGTTCTCCCCAGCATCCCTATAGACCCCTTTCAGATATTCGAAGGCTGCTATGAGGTCTCCAAGCAGCCTTCTCTTCTCCAGGCTGAACAGCCCCAACTTTCTCAGCCCGTCTTCACATGGAAGGTGCTCCAGTCCCCTGATCATCCTCGTGGTCCTCCTTTGGACTTGTTCCAACAGTTTCATGTCCTTTTTATGTTAAGGACACCAGAACTACACACAATACTCCAAGTGAGGTCTCACAAGAGCAGAGTAGATGGGCAGGATCACCTCCCTCAACCTGCTGGTCACAGTCCTTTTGATGCAGCCCAGGATACGGTTGGCTTTCTGGACTGTGAGTGCACACTGCAGCCCGGTGCATTTCATTTTTCCATCAACCAACACCCCCAAGTCCTTCTCCACAGGGCTGCTCTCAATCTCTTCTCTGCCCAACCTGTA